>RCUC01068508.1:0-20201 GCA_003697995.1 Taxidea taxus jeffersonii
GGGGGGGGCAGCTCTTCTCATCCACCTGCTGCTTGCGGTCGTGGCCGTACCCCCCTCCGCCACGACGATGTTGACCCAGAGGCCGCAAAAGGGCCAGTAAAAAGACCCTTCAGTGCCCTGTCCCATCTTTAGGATCATCGATCATCCACTCGCCAACCGCGAAGGCCACAGATATGAGGGGCAGGGCTGTGGGTGGAGAAAGGGCTTACTGACTCACAGAGAGAGACTCCCAACAGGGGCCCAGCTTCCCCACTCTGTCCCCTCCTGCACCTTTCCTAAGCCTGTGGCAATATTTGTTTCTTCTGCCCCCTAGCATGGCGCAATGTGAAGGAATGGGGTAATGGGACATGTGTACCTGCTACCCCCCCACCGCTGTGCCTGGGGTGGCCGACTGGGCAGCCCTGAGGCGTCTTATCCCCTGGACCCTCCTACCACACCTCCAAGGAAGTTGCCCAAGGCACCCGGAGGGGCAGGAAGGAGAGGCTGATGGACGCCTGGGGGTGTGTGGGAGAGGGAGGGAAGGAATGCAGGATGAGACACGTGACCCACCTCCTCTGCCACCTCCCTGCTATCCGCCTCCTCTGTCTTCCTTACCCCGGTCCCATTCCTTCCTTCGTGCACTCTCTCTGCATGCAGGGTGGTCCTCATTCCTGCCTGCACCCCTTCCCCCTACAGCTGGTGCTGCGTGCCCCGCTCCCCACAGAGGGCAGACCCCTCCAGGACTGCACAGACACACCCAGGTCACCCCCCCAACATAAAGAGGCCTCCAAGGTAACAGAAACCTAACCCCTTCCCCTCCTGCCTTTTCTGTCCCTTTAGGGACATGTGACATTTTATGTGCTTTATGTCCCCAGAACGACTCTTGTCTGCTCCCCATCTCCCCATTAGTCCCAGTATCAGGACTTCTGAACTGGAGAATGGAGGCGTCTGCAACAGGAATGGGGGAAGGGGTGTAAGCTACCTGTGTAGCTTTGGGTCAGCCTCTGCATGTCTGCCTGTCTGTCTCAGTATCTCAGAGGAAGAGGGGAGTAGAGTAGGGGGTGGGGAGGGGCTCCCCCACCAGGAAACTTGAAGGAGCATGTGCACCAGCACCTCCTCTTCCTGGACTTCAGGCCCCCTGTGGCCACCCCTAGAAGGCTCTTTGCCCAGATCATCCCAGGGCTGCTTCCTTCTTGTCATTCCCAGAATGTAGGCTCCTACAGGGCAAAACCCTTGTCTTTTTCATCTCCGCATCCCTATGTTCTAGAAGGCACTGGATAAACAGGTGGCAGGTTGAACTGCATTGAAGAGATGCTTGGCTGGTCGGTAAAGGACACTTGCTGCTGACTTACTGTCCTTCTGTCCTTCTCGCTCGGAGCTTCGTCCCCTGCTGGAGCCCCAGCCATACCTGGCCCGGCCCTGTGCTCCTCCCCAGCCCACACTGGCCCTCTGTTCCAGCCTCTCTCTGCAGACCCACCACCACCTAGATCCCTTGGAAACTAGGAGTGGGCCAACACACTCGGGCCATGCTCCCAGTCTCCAAGGCCCAGTCCCAGCCCAACTGACCCCAGCTCTCAAAGAATCTCTTTCCAAAAAAAAAAAAATCTCTTTCCTAGCGGCCTCACCGCTAGGAAATTTGGAGACCAAAAGCCAAATTTGGAGACTGTTTTTCCTTTAAGCACACACTCCCCCAGTGCAGGCCCACCAACATTTATTGAGGGTTTCCCATAAGCCAGGCACTGTGCAAAGTCCTGGGTGGCCAAAGCCCAGTCCCCTTCTCCCTCCCAGCCCCCCAGAGTCCTTGCCCCTCCTGCGGTTGGCGGGCAGTTGCTGTCCTGTGCCAGCTGCCATATGTGAGCTGAAGGGACAGTGTGACAGGCCCAGCTCAGGGAGGGCCTGGTGCCAGGCCAAGTCACCAGCAACTGTGTGCTCTGCTCTGTCTCCATCCCTCACCTCCTTCTGGCATCCCCCAGGGCACTTTCTCCCCGGGAATGAGATGCTGGGATAGGGCTGGGAAGCCACACTGACTCTTTGTTCCCTCCCCACTGGTCAGCCCAGAGTTTCCATGAGAGGTCCAGGATGAAGGCAAGAGAGCCGGCCCGCGATCCACAGCTCCTGTTTCTTCCCCCAAACCTGGGGCCCAGAGCCAGTGTGAAGCCCGGAGCTGAGGCTGGATGGATGGCTGGTTACAGTTCAGGTTGGAGGCCAAGGCTGGGGCAAGGTCGCTTCAGGGGGCTTCAGGCCGCGGCCACGGGCCGTCTTCAGTCCCTCGGGCTCCTCTAGCAGGCTGTGTGGCTGAGCCCCAGCATCACACTCCAGCCGCCATGGACCCCTGGCCCAGAGCTCAGGCTTCTCCTCCCCTACTCTGGCCTCTGGCTGCCAAGCCATCCCCAGCACACCATCTCCAGGAGAGCCCAGACCTCCTGTCTTCTTGGAGAAAATAACAGGAAATCAGGGGAAAGAGGGAAGAAACGGACGCTCGGTCCCCTGGGAGGAGGCGGGACCCCACACGCATCACCTTCCCTAGGACACCTCCCCTGATACATACAGAGACACAGGGACACGTGCGCCGATTCTCCGAGCCACTCACTCTGGATTCTTCTAGAAGAGAGGAAGTGGCTTCAGAGGGCCAAGGAGGCACCGCAGGAGTGGAACCAAGCGCTTCCCACACTCAAAGGGCAGGACAGTCATTGCTATAGAACCAAGCAGGGCAGCACAGGTCTCTGCGGCCCAGGCCACCGTCTTCCGTGGCCGGACGTCCCTGCTCACTGCTGTTGGCTATTTTATCCTGGGGCTTCATTCCCAACGCAGCCCTTTTTTAAGACTTGATTGACTTAGCTTATCAGTCTTCCTTGGCTGTGAGCGGAGCAGGGATACTCATTGGCCAGCGGCTCAGCCAGCTCAGGACCCATTGGCTGCTCTGCACCAGGCCTCTGTCTCCATTGGCCGCCCACTCAAGCCGCCCTTCGCCCGCGGGGCTCCGACGGCCTTGTTTTCACTGGCTGCCTTCTCCCGAAGCTCGGCCCCTATTGGTTGCCAATAGAGGTAGCGCTGCCACTGACAGCGAGCCGGATGATGGATGGATGAGCTTTGTGGTCCCCGCGCCCAGCTGCCAGCTGTCCCAGCCTGTGCACGGCCGCCCAGCCTGCACTAGGGCGGGGGAGCACCGGGGGAGCCCAAAGAGGGCCCAACAGCCTCGAGGAGCCTCTGGTGCTGCCGAAGATGCTTCCTCCTCTCGTGTTCCCCGGTGACTTCACACACCAACTGGGCAGGGAAGGCCCCCGGAAACCCCTTCAGCCAGCCTGGGGAAAGAGAGGCAGGGGCCCAAGTGGAACCAAGGCAGGGGAGAGGTCAGGAAGGAAAGGAGGAGGTCCCATGGGGTCTAATGCCCGAGGGTCCCGGTGAGTGCAAGGATTAGTGGAGAAGCCTGGAGCATCACGAGAAATGACATTAGAAGCGGAGGCCACCACAGCAACAGAGGGTGGGAGTCCCTCCTTTCCAGCCCTGCAAAGGCCACTCATCTCATTCAGAGGGAGAGCTGGATTGCTCAGGGGAACCTAAGAGGACCCCCATGGTCTGGTCCCCATGACCTCTATGACCTCATCAGCCCCTCTCCCCTTTTCTCACTGCATCACACTGGCCTCCTTACTGTTGCTCAAAAGTACTGGCCACAGGGCCTTTGCACTGACTCCTGTCTGGGCTTCCCCAACACTCTTCCCCCAGATACCATATCCCTAAGCTCTTCACCTCTATCAAGTCACTGATCACAGAGGCATCTCGACCTCCCGATTTTATTTTATATTTCTTTAAGATTTTATTTATTTATCTGACAGAGAGAGAGATCACAAATAGGCAGAGAGGCAGGCAGAGAGAGAGGATGAAGCAGGCCCCCTGCTGAGCAGAGATGCCAATGCAGGGCTGGATCCCAGGACCCTGAGATCATGACCTGAGCTGAAGGCAGAGGCTTTAACCCACTGAGCCACCGAGGAGCCGAGGAGCCCCTCGACCTCCCAATTCTTTTTTTTTTTTTTTTTAAGATTTTATTTATTATTCATTTGACAGAGAGAGATCACAAGTAGGCAGAGAGAGAGAGGAGGAAGCAGGCTCCCTGCTGAGCAGAGAGCCCGATGTGGGACTCGATCCCAGGACCCTGAGATCATGACCTGAGCCGAAGGCAGCGGCTTAACCCACTGAGCCACCCAGGCGCCCTCAACCTCCCAATTCTAAATCTTAATCCTACCCAACCCTGGGACTCCTGACCTCCTTGACTCTGTCCACTTGTGTTTTCCCACAGCACTTATGACCGTCAGACACACTGTAGCATTGTAATCTCTACACCCAAAGTGGGGCTCAAACTCATGACCCTGAGATCAAGAGTCGGATGTTCCAGTCCGGAGCTCCCATAACATTTACTTTTATATCTTGTTAATTCTTTGTTGTTTCTCCTCCACTGGAATGTGCATTCCAGCGGGGCAAGAATCTCAGGGCCTGGGACAGCAAGCAGTGCCTGGGAGGTGCTTAATAAAAATTCACTGAATGAATAATAACTACAAGAATTTCTCACCTTCGGGGCTCTTGTGTGGGCGCTTGGGGGGAGCCCTGGACTCCAGACTTCGTCCCTCCATCCTGGCTGCCGCAGAAGGCTCTGAACACAGTTCCTGGGAACAGTCTGGTTGGGGGCGAGTGACACGCAGGGGAATCAAGACTCTTTTTAGCTTCTCCCCTGTCTTCCCCTGAAGCCTCATGTTTCCTTCCCTCCTCCCCTCTGGGGAACACTCACCACAGTCCTCATAGACAGTATCCGGGGAGCAGGGAAGAGGGCCCGGGGTTGGGAAGGCTCCCAGCCAGCGCTGCATGTCTGATCTGGTGGGGACAGAGGGAGGAGTCACGTTTGAACCAAGAGGTCCCTCTTGGGGACAGACAAGGGCTACAGAGGAGGGAGACTGAGGAGGAGAAGGGTGGTGGGCTCTGGGTGAATCTTAGTGAGGGTCCCCGGGGTGTTTTCTGAAAGACACAACTCACAGGGACGAAGCTTGCAGGAGCCGGTGGGTGGGGCGACCCTGGTGGTTGCTGAGAAGGGAGAGGCGGAATGTGGGGGGTCCAGATGGGTCTGGAACCTGCTGGGCCTGGACCAGGGAGCGATGGGCATAGTCCAGAACTTGTAGCCGCTGCCCGCTGCCCGGCAGGGGTGGGGGGAGGAGAGGCAGTTCAGAGGGAGGACAGGGATCCAGCCGGACCCCTCCTCCCCCAGCCCGGGCGCCCTCCCTCCCTGGGACCCACCTCTTGGGCTGAGTGATGAGCAGCAGGTCGCTGAAGAGCAGCAGGCAGAGGGGGGTGAAGCGGGGGCGGGAGGTGAAGAGCACTCCGCCCCTCCTGCAGCCTAGCTCAGTCAGCTCCCCCTGCAACTCCAGGCGCCTGGACCAGGACACCAGGGGCAGGGCCTGTGAGAGCGGGGGCTTGTTGCAGCATTGGGGGTGGGGGGCGGGAAAGGGAAGATGGGAACCAGGGCAGGGACCGACCTTGACTTTGTGAAAGCGCAGCCTCTGGGTGAGACGGATCAGCTCCTCTGTCTGCTTCATGCGCCCCACCTCAGCGCTGCAGCGCTCAATGATCTGGGATTAGGGGAGTCGGGTCACCCACCCCTGTGCACCCCTACCTTCTCCCTACCGCCCAGGCACCTGCATTCCCCACCCACCCCCTGCCCCCCATCTCCGGCCCCGGCCCCCCCAACACACCCCAGCATCCCTGGTGCCCACCTTGCTGACAGCACCCAGGGCTTTCTGCGCATTCTCCTGGCGGCTGGACCCCTCCTCTGTCTGGCGCAGAATATTCTGGGGACAAGGCGGAGCTTCAGTTAAGAGGACCCACCTGGCTTGACAAAATGCTTAGTCTCGGTTCACAGGGTTGGGGAACCAACCTCAATCAGGCAACGAGACCTCTTCACCTCTCACTGTCTGCACAACCCTGAGCACCTCGGGTTACCTCCCTGAGCCTCAGTTTTCCCCATTTGTCAAATGGGGAAAATACACACCTAGCATACCACCAATAGCCCTGTCGTGAGGATTCAGTGAGGTAAGAAGACATAAAGAGCTCAGCATGGTCCTTGGTACATGGGAAATGCAAAAGAGAGGGTTGTTACTGTTTTAATCTTTACCAACCACAACTCTTAGCGCCAACGATATAGCAGAGTGACTAAGTGCCCGGATTCACATTTTGCCTCTCTCAATTCTTTTCTGTGCCTCAGTTTCCCCATCTATCAAGTGAGGTCAATAACAGTTCCTACCCACAGTTGTTGGTAAGGGTAAACAGGTACAGAGCACTTAGAACCGTGTCGAGGACGGGGGCTCCGTAGCCCTTTAGCTGCTATGATTAGTGTTACAATTATTAGGTTGTCTACAGTGGGGATACACAAAGCTGAACAGGATATGAAAATGCCGATAATCTAGAAGGGGACTTCTCACACCGAGGCACCCCCACTGCATCACCTGGTTTAGGAAGAAGTTTCTACTTTGCCACGGAAGAGTCTTTCTCAACCTGATCCCGCCCCCACTCCCCATTCTGCCTCTCTCTCTGCGGGGGGAGCCTTTTTAGATACATTTTCCCTACGTGTCTCACCCCCCATGATATTTTAATACCCCAGATACACTGCGTGTCTATTTATGAGCCCTTGGGAGTACCACCAACATTGGCATGGAGAAGATTTTGCCCCCCAAAGAACTAATTTTTTCCTCTTTGGGAGTGACATCACTGCCATTGGCAAGTCATGCAGTGGGAGAGCCCCAAAACCACCCCCCATGTTCCCCCTGAAGCCCAGAGAAAGGAAAGGAACTGTCCCAGGTCACTCAGCCAGTTCTCGGCACAGCTAGGTCTAGAACTCGAGTCTCTAGCCAGGGGCGCTTTTCAGCTGCACCCAGACGGCTCCCCGAGACATCTGCTTAGCTCCAGGGAAGGCTTGGTGTGTCCTGGATTGAGAAGCCTGGGGAAAATTCCCCAAGGGGGCCGGTGCGGGGGCAGAGAGGCAGAGGAGCAGCGGACCTCTTCCCCTGGCCCTCCCCTGGCCCCCCTACCCTTCCCCTTCCCCCCCTCCCCAGGCACCTGCAGCAGCATGCGGAGCCTGGTGATACGCTGGAAAGGCAGCAGCAGGAAGGATGGCAGGGGCAGCCGCTCGCATTTCGGGAGGCTCTGCAGGCGCCTCAGCTCCGCGGAGAAGCGCACATTCGTGTCCCTGCAAAAGCAGGCCACCTCCAGGCCCTGGCCCCGAACCCCGCTCCCCAGCTTCCTCTCCCACGCCCGCAAAGGCCCCGCTTTCCACCTCCCACACACACTCACATAAGGCGGCTGTAGGTCTCCTCCTGGTATTGCTGGTTGCGCACGTAATCCACGTACACAGAGAAGGGACCCACGGCGTGGTCATGCACCACGTCACAAAGGTCGCTGATGTGGGGGGAAGAGCGCACACGGGACAGGAGCGTCCCTAGAAACCTGAAGGGGAGGGGGCAGAGAGCCAAGTCTCCCAGGTGTTTGTGCAAGAGCTGGGCACTAAGTGGGCTCGAGGAAGGGAAGACCTGGGACAAGCAGAAAGCTAAGGGAGCGCTCAGCTGCCCGAGGCCTGCTGTGGCTGCGGGGACAGGACCCCACTGACCGCTCGCTGACTCCCTGGACTCGCTGCACATTGGAGAAGAGGGTATGGTGGTCCCGGGGGGTGAGCGTGTCCCGGAGAGCCTGGCTCAGCACGAAGGTGTCCGTCAGCAGCCGCAGAGAACGCAGGTAGGAGGCCTCCGATGTCACCACCTCGAACAGGCTCTGAGGAGGAAGAGCTGGGCCGTAGTGCAAAGCCCAGCTCCCAGGTCCCACCCCTCCAACCCCTGCACCAGCACTGCCTGAGCCCAGGCGTGCCCACCTCCTGCATGCGCCTCTCCTGGGCGCTCAGCGTGTCCAGGAGGCCGCTGGCTCGGACGGCCGGAAGCTCCTGCCACAGTGTGTTGCGAGGTCCAGGGGGTCGTGCGAAGGTGGGACCTTCGCCCGGGGTTGTGGGGGAGGGACACCCGTCCTCGCTGACCCCCCAGAGCTCCTCGGACAGCACAGCTGCTCGATAGTTCTGGTACAGGGGCTCTGGGGAGCAGACAGAGCACATCAGGGAAAGCCAGCGCCCCGGGACCCTTCCCCCGCGACTTGCTGGTCACAGCAGAGACTCCCATATCCAGAGGCCCTCACCATCCTGCAAGGGCAGCTCCCAGTTCTGTTCCTTCAGTTCCTCCTTGTCTCTGTGGAGAGAAAGGGATGGAGTGCCCCAGAGCCCGCATGGGACCCACCTTGGTGGGGGGTAGGTGCTATTCACACACTAGTGTAAAGCCTCTCTCTCCAGCTGTTTCAGGATGAACTATTGTCTGTGATGCCCTGTTTGTGCCTCAGTGACACTCCGTGAGATCAACCCAAGCTCGCACCGCCCTGCTCTGTCCCATTCAACCAAGCCACCCGTCGAGAATTCATGCCAGCTAGGGGTGCTGAATCTAAAATGAATGACAAGCCCAGAGGACACACAAGAGATGTTCCCAGTGCCAGACGGATCTGTGGACCCTGGCTGCAGAGGGAGGCTGGAGGTGGGGGACCCACAAACGGACCACCTGCCGAGTGCCGGCTTCTTTACCAAGACCATCCTCAGCGCCCAGGTGAGGACGCTGGCGGGCTTACACCCCCCCCACCCGCCCACAGATGAGGACCCTGAGACCTGGAAAGTCGCAATGACTTGTCTCAGGTCACACAGCCGGCAAGGGACAGAGCTGCTTGTCTCCGGAGCCCGAGATGTGCTTCACCCCACATTCAGGCAGGGCGGGGAGGGGAGGCAGGGGTTGAGCTGGGCCTGACGCCTGGTCCGCTTTGGGGTAGGGAGTGAGGGTACGGGGTGTGGTACCGGCCCTCCGTTGTTGCTGGAGGAGTGTTCGGAGGAGTTTCATCAGGACTGTCCTCTGGAGAGAGATTGCCACAGTGAAGAGAACAGACCTCCAGGTCCCCAGCCCAGGACCCCTGAGCCCAGACCCAGCAGAGACACTTACTGGTGGAGGAACCCAAAGCCCCCGGGCCTGTTGAGGGTGGCCGCCTGTAGGCTTTTAGACCTCTCTACTTCGGCCCCTTCCTTTCCCAGCCCGGAAGCCCCCTCCCCCAGGCCCAGTACCTGCTTGGATTCCATCTTCCGAGGGTGGATCGAGATCTGGCTGGGGGCGGTCCCCGGAGAGGGCGGTGTCCTGCCTGACCCAAGTTGGTTTGGGGGCTTTGAGGGGCGGGAGGAGTTTGTGCTCGGCCGTGGAGCGGTAGGAGGTAAGGACCACTGAGGGGAGACCGATGCTTGGAGGGCTGGGGCGAGAGCGGGAGGCCCTCAGTGGAGAAGCGCGGCAGAAAGCCCTGGGGCCATCCTCATAGCCCCCAACAGGCACCCAGCGGAGCTCGAGGCCCGGCCGGCCTATGTGACAGACACAGGGGCAGCAAGGAGGGCAGGCCAGGCCAGCATCTGTGGGAGACACGTGTGCCCTAAGGTGGAAGCCCTTGGGGCCGGCCCCGCGCTTCCCAGGCCCCCTCCCTCCCGGGAACCCGTCCAGCAGGGGGCCATGGCGGTCTAGCCTCAAGTCTCTCTCTCCTCCACCTGCCCCTCTTCAGACCCCAGCAAATATGCAAACCAGATTTTCCAAACATGAAATCCATTTTTAAGAATGCAGCCTCTGAAAGCACCCAGTCTTAAAGCACGGAGAACAAAGAAGATGGGCCAGAAGGAGCCCACCGCGTGGCCCCACGACACACTTACCCGGAGTGCCGTTCTCCTGGGACCCACTCCCAGCAAGGTTGCCCTGTGGAGCCTCTCTCTCTCCGTTCACATCCGCTGCCCCTTGGGGACCCGGCTCCGGGGCGTCCGCAGCCTGGACCCTGCCTTCAGTCCCCCCTTCAAACCTGCTAGCCAGTCTCGGCACTGTGCCTGGGGCTGAGGCAGAGCCGCCCCGGGCGGGGACCCCAGGCGTGGGGAGCAGGGGCAGAGTGTGTGACCCGGACGGTTTGGGTCGGGGGACTGGAGACCGGGGCGCGGGTTCTGGGGTGACAGAGCGCCTGGACGCGGGACTGGGCGTGCTGGAAGGCGAGTCTGGGGAAGTCTGGGAGTTGAGGCTGGCTTTCGAAGCTGAGGGAGGCAGGAGGGCGGGGGGCTTGAGGGAGGAGGCAGGGGGGTCCCAGTGGATGGGGGTACCCACTGGGGTTGGTGCATCATTGGAGGTGAGGGCAGGTTCTTGGGGAGATGAGCCGTTGTGGTGGGCCCCTGGGGACTGGGCAGCCCGGGGTCGAGAAGGGGGGCGGGGGCGGATGATCCGAGGGGGCTTCTGGGTAGGGGGTGTTGCTGCAGGAAAAGACTGGGCTGACATCTCCCTCTGGGCTCTTCAAAAGAGTGGGGTACTCTGCTGGAGTCATCCCCTGGGGAAGAGGGAGGGAGAAAGAGACCCTTAGTGCCCCCGCCCGTGGGTAGACTGAGGACTCTGAGCAGAAGCTGTGGGCCAACAAAAGGGGCAGGATGTCAGGGTCAGGAGGGAAGGCTGGTGCCCGCCCTCTGCTTCCTTCTCATCTCGCTGTCTCCTGTCTTCACCGCTCACCTCTCCTCGCCTCCCCGCCTGCATTTCTGTTTTTTGGCTCCTGCTACTCCAGAGTCAGGCCGGAGGAGACAGTGAGCGCGCTTGGGGGCGCCCAGTTAGAGACCCAGCGGGCAGGGGAGGGGGGGAGTACATGAGCACTGGAAATGTAAGGGACGCTGGGCTTGCCCTGTGGCCAGATGCATCTCGCTGCCCAGCTCTGTGTGTGTGCACGTGTGTGCGCGTGTGTGATTGCGTGTGCAGTGTGTGTGTGCGCGCTCGTGTGCCGTTTACAGGGCTGCGGTGAGATACGCTGAGAGCGCACCGCTCTGAGCAGACAGGCGCGCGGGAGCAGGTGGGGTGCGCGCGAGCGCGTGTGCGGGGACGAGGTGGGAGGCGCGGGTGCGCCTGTGCCCGGCGCCGTCTACCGGGGTGGGGGCTGGGGTGGGGGGGGCGCCTGGGCCGCCGTGTGCGCAGGCGCGCCGCGAGGATGCATCACTATTTCCCTGCTCCAGCCGGCCCTCCGCCCCCCACTTCCCAGTTCCTCTCTCCGGACTCTCCCTTTCCGGATTATTTTTAGTCTCCTTTTCCTGCCCTGAAGATTCCTGGAGCCTCTGACCCCAAGAGACCAGGAGGCCCCGGGCATGGTCTGTCCTGCCCCGTCCCCATCCCTGCCTGCCCGTTCCCCCCCACCTACCCCCTCCAGTCTGGTCCGAGAGGCCCCAGTGGCAGCCTGGGTCCTGCCAGGAGGCCTGGTGGGTGGGCAGGAGACCAGACTGAAGGTGAGGACCAGTGGGGCCAGGATACCCGCATCTGGGCTTCACCTCCTCCTGCGTGCAGGCGGTAGCAATCCTGAGCAGGCTGCGGGGGGCCAGGGCGATGCCCCCAAACTCCGGACAGGAGCTGGCAGGAGAGTCAGAGCCCTCCAAGCCCCAGGCTGGGTTCTGGAGAAATGATGCCGGGTGGCCGCTGCGGGCGGGAGACTGGAGTCTTACAGCTCAATGGCCTCTGTGTTCCTTAGGTGGCCTGGCCAGTGGCTTCACTAGCCCGCCGGCTCCTCCCCGGCCTTGGCCCTCCCAGGGATCCCTCCCCACCCCCAGGTACCTGCGTTTACTTCCTTTCCCAGTCCCCACTCGGGCCTCTCAGGCCTCTCGGGCCTCTCGCAGGACCCAGGTACTCGCCCCAGGCACTCACCCTTCAGTCCTCTCCCCTCTGTCACCTCCCAGGGCTGAGTGAGTAGGGGCAGGAAACAGGAATCGGATCCTCCTCCCAACCGGACAACCTCCCCCCAACCACACCGCACTCCACATGCGCACACTAGGGTCTGGAAGATGCGAGGGACCCAGGATCCCGAGGGTCCCGGAAAGGCTGAACCTCAGGCCTGGAGCGTGGTCTCTGCTGCACCAACCGTTCGGTTTGCCCTGCTGTGTAGACTGGGGTCTCCCAGGGGCTGCGGTGAGGACGGGGTAGCAGTGGCACAGGGCCGGGCTGGCGGGAGGGCCCAGGGTCTAGACTCCTCTCTGTCAGCTAACAGATGGTGTGAGTCCCTCCAGGAGCGTCTGACCCTCTGTCCAGCACCTCACACCATAGCCTGTCCCTTTAACTGCTAACCTGGCCCGCTGGGTGCGACAGTCCATTATTCACACCAACGCACCCCCATCCAGGATGCTGCCCCCCAACTCTGCGATAGTGCCCCCCCTGAACTTACCTTTATCTTTCTGGAAGCAGTTTCTAGTTTCAGCGGGTCCTGAAGACCCCTTGGAGCGAGGAGTGTGGGGCCCAGTCTCTGAATGTCTGTTCCTGTGTTTCTGGGGCGGGAACCGAGGGCCCAGATTGAGATCTCCACAGAGGAAGCCAGTTCCTCAGCCCCACCCGGCCATTGTGTCAGGCGGGAGTGCGGGTGTGTATGGGGCAGGGGGGAGGCAGGGGCAGAGGGCCCAGGAGTGCGGGAGGAGAGCTGAGACCCGTCTCCTCCAGGTGGGTGCCGGACCTTTGCTGGGACCCCTGCCTGCCCCCGGTTCTCAGTCTGCCTCTCTCTGGGTCCCAGGCCCTGACTCTCCCTCTCCCAGTGGGAGGCTTTGGTGTCCATGCGTGCTGGACAGTCAGCACCCCTGCGGCTGGGTGGGCGGGGGACCCTCTCACCTCCAGTCTGCTCTGTGCTTAAGGAGCCGAGTCCAGAGGGCAGGGGGTGTGCCCTAAAAACAGCTGAGGGGGTGGAAGGAGCCACGCCCAAGCCTGGATGCAGATGAGGGGGAGGAAGATACAAGTGCAGTTTTGATATCTGGGGGCCTCTGCCCATGCCCAGGTGCTTCTCTTTGTAGATCTGTGAGCGCACACACACCCCCAAACAAGACACTGGAAAGAAAAGCCAGAAAACTGGGATAGAAATGGTTGAACCCCTTTCTCTTCCAAGTGGAAGGCAAATTGTTCTCAATGATCAACGAGGCACTACAGGATCTACCCTCGCCCTGCCCTCTGCTCGCAGGGGAAGGGGGTGGCCAGGGGCAGAGGGAGAGGGAGAGGGAGAAGCAAGATCCCCACCGAGCAGGGAGCCTATGACCTGGGGCTCCATCCAAGTGATGTAAGAAAGATGTTAGGATTCAAAGCCCACGGCCAAGAAAGAATTCTTGAGACCTTTGGTGCAAAAAGGTGGTTTTATTAAAGCACAGGGATGGGTCCCATGGGCAGAAAGAGCTGCACTGGGGTCATGAGGAGTGGCCCATTATATACTTCCAAGCTGGGAGGGGGCTAGGGAAAACGTAAGTCTCTAAGGAATTTTGGAAGCAAGGTTTCCAGGACCTTGAGGGGGCTAGCTGTTGTTGGGAAAAGGTCATTTATTACAGTCTGATCAAATCTGAGTCATGAGACCCTTCAGAGGTAAATCAGTGGGTCATATGCTTGGGGGATGATTGCCAAAATGTATCTGAGGGGGGGGTTTAGAGATAAAGGAAGTTTCCAACGGAATTTTTATACGTTAAAGTAGACTTACAGGAAGGGTGGGTGCGGGGGGCTCAGGCTAGGATTGCCATTTGCCCTTAGCCAAGTGTTAACACTGAGGCAGTTGAGTCCCTAGAGGAAAGTCACTCTGCTTGTTTCAAGGACCAGTCAATGGGCTGTAGGTAGTAAGGAAATTTGATAATTCTTCTTCTGCCTTTGTTTCCCACATCACAAGGACCTCCAGATCATGACCTGAGCTGAAGGCAGAGGCTTAACCCACTGAGCCACCCAGGTGCCCCTAAATAAGTCTTAAAAAAAAATACCACAACATTTACTATTACATTGATAGATTATGTCCATAGTTAATTATGTTTTCATGTTAAAAAGTAAGCTTCCTGGTGGCAGAATCTTTATGTTTTGTTCCCTGATGTATCCTAAAATTCTGGAATAGGGTCAGGCATATAATAGGTGTTTAATATTTTAGAAATTAAACCAAATTGAATTGAACTCCCCCCCCCATAGCCCACTAGTCCCCTGACTCACCTTCCCTACAGACCATTTGCATAACTCTGTTGATCCCACTGGTTTTCCATCTTGCCTACACACACACACACACACACACACACACACACACACACACACACCAGGACCAGAAATCCAACCTCCCAGCCCCTCACCCCTAGATCTTTCTGGGCTTTCTGAAAGAGGAAGTCTCTCCAAGATTACCTCACAGACCCACTCAAGAAAGCTAGATAGACATATGTAGTCAAACGAATCCTATTTTGTTTGGACATAGGAATGTTGTATTCGTTTTGCTACTTATAAAAATAACATTAGGGGCACTTGGGTGGCTCAGTCAGTTGGTTAAGCGTCTGTCTTCAGTTCAAATCATGATCCCGGGGTCCTGGGATGGAGCCCTGCATGGGACTCCCTGCTCAGTGTGAGGCCTGCTTCTCCCTCTGCCTCTGATCTTCACCCCTGCTCCTGCTCTCTCTTTCTCGCTCAAATAAATAATATTTTCTAAAAAATAACATTAAAAAAGATAACCCAAGGGGTGCCTGGGTGGCTCAGTGGGTTATAGCCTCTGCCTTCGGCTCAGGTCATGATCCCAGGGTCCTGGGATGGAGCCCCTCATCGGGCTCTCTGCTCAGCAGGGAGCCTGCTTCCCCCCTAACCCCGCTTCTGCCTGCCTCTCTGCCTACTTGTAATCTCTGTCTGTCAAATAAATAAATAGAATCTTTTTTTAAGATTATTTATTTATTTATTTGACAGAGAGATCACAAGTAGGCAGAGAAGCAGGCAGAGAGAGGAGGAAGCAGGCTCCCTGCTGAGCAGGGAGCCCGATGAGGGGCTCCATCCCAGGACCCTGGGATCATGACCTGAGCCGAAGGCAGAGGCTTAACCAACTGACTGAGCCATCCAGGCGCCCCTAATGTCAATAGAGCATGTGACTCTTGAACTTGGGGTCAAGTCCCAACTGGGTGTAGAGATTACTTTAAAATTTTTTTCAAAAAAAAAAAACAAACAAAAACAAGGTATCCCCAAAGTAAAGGTTATTAGCTGCAAACTAATGTGAGTGGCATTTGGCGTCCCATAAACCATGCCAGGCAGTGTGAGTGGGAATGTAGGCAGCAGAGGACCGGAGTGACCTGGACCACCCTGGGCTCCCCGACTTTCCTCTTTCCTCTCACTGTCCCGACAGACCCACCTGGAGGCTTGTCATCCGCCTGATGGTGAGACACATCCCCCACTCCCAGAGGCAGGACGGCATGTTTTGGGGGAATGGAAGCTCCTTGAAACAATGCTCCGAATGTTCTAACATTCCCGACAAAGAGGTTCTACCGGGCTCACTGCTCAAAGCAACCACAAAGACCCAGACGGTGAGACTTTGCAGAGCTATAAAAATCACCGTTTGTTTCTTTGTACATCTGCCCCATCTCCTTCCAAAAGAAAACTGAGCTCTGAAAATCCGATCATGCAATATACGCCAGGTTATTTTCTTTCACACACACATATTGTACAAGTGCTTGTGCAAAGGGAGTGAGCGTTTTGAATGCAGGCATACAGTCTCCCACCACCCCCTCGAGGTGAAGGCTTTCTATGTTACCGAATTCCAAAGGCACCGGCATGGTTTCAAGTCTGTATTCTGCTTCCTTCTCTTAGCATTGCTTAATGACCGGGGATCATGTTGCTACAGGGTCTTTGTCACTGCATCTTTTCCTGGAGTATAATATCCCATCAACTTGGGACGCCTGGGTGGCTCAATGGGTTAAGCCGCTGCCTTCGGCTCAGGTCATGATCCCAGGGTCCTGGGATCGAGTCCCGCATCGGGCTCTCTGCTCGGCAGGGAGCCTGCTTCTCCCCTCCCCTCTCTGCCTGCCTCTCTGCCTACTTGTGTGATCTCTGTCTGTCAAATAAATAAATAAAAAATCTTAAAAAAAAAAATATCCCATCAACTTGATTTTGCTGTCTTGGTAAGAGCAGTAACAACCTTCTAGGAAATGTGTCGCCTCCCCCCCAACCCTCTCCACTCCATCTGATTCCAGCCAACCACAAGAGCCTCCTCGAGGCCATCCGACCCAGGTTTGGTCAGTCGGGGGTTCCCATTCCTCTGGCCACAGGAATGCACAAGTCACCCCAGCCAAGACAGCCTCCTTCTCCGGGCCCCTGGGAAAGAGCTGCTTTCTCTTTCCTCCAAGGTCACGAAGCAGGAACAATGTAAGTCCAGAGCGATCAGACTTGGCCTCCCTTCCACCATCCCCACCTCCCTGCGATGGAGGAAACTAGTCAATAGTGGGAGAAAATGAGCCCCATACCCAAGGGAAGCAGAGCCAAGAGTTGGAGGGGGCCTGACAACTCAAGGGAGTCCCTTGGACGGCCCCATTTCCTGAGCCACTGAATTCCCTTTTGTGGTTAGGTTAGTGGGGAGCTGGGTTTCTGTCCCTTATTGCTGAAAGAATCAATGATAACAACCCATTTCCACGTGCAAGCCACGTGGGTAGCATTCAGGTTTTGCCATTACGATGAACGCTGCAATGCACTTTTTTTTGGGTCCAAAACGCTTTCAATTTGAAATATGATTAACGAGGGGCACCTGGGTGGCTCAGTGGGTTAAGCACCTGACTCTTGGTTTTGGCTCCGGTCATGATCTCAGGGTCCTGGAATGGAGCCCTGCATCAGGCTCCCCACTGAGTGTGGAGAACTGTTTATCCGCTTCTCCCCGTCCCCCTGCTTGTGCTCTGTCTCTCCCTCTCTCAAATAAATAAAATATATATATATTTTTTAAGGGAAACTTAGCTTTTCAAAATGGGGAGAGGGATAGGATGCTGAAGGAAGGAGAGGCCACATCGTGGGCAACCAGATGGGACGGAACAGGCACTGAAGGTTGAGCTGGGATGAGGGAAGTGGACAGCAATAGTTTTAATCATTACCATGCCCGGTCCCCCCCTTCTGGTACCTGGTTTTCCTTTGGGGAACTGATCCCCCCCACCACTTCCCGCTCCCATCATTCTCGTCCAGATGGCCCATCCTGGGGGTGGTGCATGGCATTCTACCTGTCGTAGCTGCTGACATTGGTTCTGGGGCTGAGCATGGGACACCAGCAGGGCCAAAGCCTAACCCACGCAGGATCGGGGCTCAACTCATTGAAGAAGGGACTCAACTCCCGCTGGTAGCTCATTTCCAAAGACAGCCGCCGCAGTCCCAAATGCCCTCTTGCAGTGTGACTGCCGCTCCTCTCATCAAAAGGGAGACTTGATTTTCCCTCCAAGTCAATCCGGGCTGGCCCCACAGCGACTTGCTTTGATCTAGAGAATTGGGGACGCACCCAATGGCTAGACTCCACTGGGTGCTGGGAGGGCACGTGGAGGGAGAAGCCACTCAGAGAACCAGCATGCCCCAGACACCGGCTGGGAGGGAGGTCTTAGGACACGTGACAAGCCCATCTTGGCTCCTCCAGGTCCAGCCCATCTGATACCACCCAAGGGCACCCACGCTGAGGCCTGGCCAACGTCTTTCTTTTCTTTTTGTCGGTTCCAGTTCTTGACCCACAGATTCATGAGCAGTGAAATAGTTTGTGTTTCCAGCCACTCAACTTGGGGTTGATTCATGCTGCAGCTGTGGACGACCAAAGCACTGTCTTTCCACTGGGGCTGAGAGGCTGGGGGGGACACAGGGCTCGAGCTGCTGGTGGCCATTAGTGAGGTGGCCTGAGAGTAACACCAGCACAAGGGAGAGGCGGAGAGACACCGAATGGAGTCCCTGATGGCACTGGCCTGAAATCGTAGCTGTGTTTCCCCTTCTCGGGTAGGTGGGTCAGTAAATTCCCATTCTGCAAGCTGGTTTCGGTTGGGTGTTTGTCACTTGTAACAGCCCCTTGTGAGGGGACAGGAGCTGACCATGAAAGAAATGTTGAGTCTGAGTGATCTCTGAGCAGGCCAAGACCTTGGCCTCCAGTAGAATCTTCTGGGACTCCAGACTACCCCGGGGATGGGATGAATCAGAAGGGGGTTCTGGGAATCCACACAGGTTCTGCTCTCAGTGAGGACAGAGGATCCTGTCCCACTGTCACCAGGTGGAGTCTGAGCTCTTCAGGGGAGGGACCTGGCTGCCAAGATGAACCCATCAGCATTCGGCCCACCCCAGCAGAGGCACAGCCCAGTGCCCTCCACCGCCAGCACCCTCCCCCCTCCCCTTCTCTCAGGCACCTGGGCCCACCTTTGAGTCCTCCCTCCCCTCTTCTCAAATCTGTACTCAGAAGAAAGTGATAACAGTTGACAGTAATCAAGATGACATGGCATTCGCAAAAGAACAGACACAAATAGGGGCGTCTGGGTGGCATAGTGGGTCGAGGGTCTGACTTTTGGTTTCGGCCCAGGTTGTGGCCTCAGGGTCCTGGGATCAAGCCCCACGTCTGCTGAGCGTGGAGCCTGATAAGGACTGTCTCTCCCTCTCCCTCTGCTCCTCCCACCCTCTGTTCTCTGTCTCTCTCAAATAAATCAAGCTTAGAAAGAAAAATATTTTTAAAAAATCCCTTAGGAAGCCAAGGGCTCCCAGGGAGGAATGCAGAATGTAACTGAACTTAACTGTAGGACAAGTGTATGCTACAACTTAACCAGACAGGGCGGGCGGGCGGGGGAGATGCTGACCCAGTCACTTCAGCAGTGAGTGGAGTCTCTGCGATGACAGGCCGAAGGGAACTGCCCTGTACTGGAGTCGATCAGGTGGATTCCCATGGGGCTATGGGTTCACAGTTCTGACAAGTCCTGCACATGTACACTGGAACTGAACAATGAAGTAAGTGGACGGTGATAAGAGAGGACTCAGGTTGGGGCACCTGGGTGGCTCAGTCATTAAGTATCTGCCTTTGGCTCTGGTGGTGACCCCAGGGTCCTGGGATCGAGCCCCGCATCGGGCTCCCTGCTCAGTGGGGAGCCTGCTTCTCCCTCTCTCTGCCTGTCTCTCTGCCTACTTGTGATCTCTCTGTCAAATAAATAAATAAAATCTTTTTAAAAATAAAATAAAATAATTTTTTTTAAATCACAAGTAGGCAGAGAGGCAGGCAGAGAGAGGGGGAAGTAGGCCCCCTGCTGAACAGAGAGCCTGATGTGGGGCTAGATCCCAGAACCCTGGGATTATGACCAGAGCTGAAGGCAGAGGCTTTAACCCACTGAGCACCTTAGGTGCCCCTAAAATCATGTCTTTAAAGTAGTCTATTTCTATGGCATCTAGATATTAAAGGTAAATGGCTTAAGCCAGGGGCACCTAGGTAGCTCCATCCATTAAGTGGCTGACCCTTGATTTCAACTCAAGATCCCGGGATCTTGGGATAGAGCCTTGTGTGGGGCTCCCAGTTCAGTGGGGAGTCGGCTTCCCCCTCTGCCCCCACTTGTGCTCCAATAGTTCCAAAACCTAAGCACACGCCATAATAACCTGGAGGGTTTGTTCAATTGTTCACCTCCTGTTTACCTCCTGATGAAGGAAGCCTGGAGCAGGACTAGAGAATTTGCATTTCTTCCCCCAGGTGCTGCTGGTGCTGCTCCAGGGACCCCACTTTGAGAACGCCTGGCGTAATCCACTGGAAATTTTCAGGGCACTCTTTCAGAGCCGGTCTTGAGAACCCTGGGGGAGAAACCCACTGTCTGCTCTACTTCACCCTCCTGCCTCCCTAAGGCTCCATGAGATGGCAGTAGGAGAAGGGAGAAAGAAATGGCTCAGACACACTCCCGGTGGCGCATCCAAGAATTCCCAGGATAGCGAAAGGAGCCAGAGAGTAAACAATTGCTAATTTACTGCTTGAGGAGCAAAGCCAGGTGGAAAATCTGAGAAAGCTTCAAGGGTCAGGAGAGAGAAAGCTCAAGGTGAGGAATGATTTGGGAATCACCAAGAGAAGGGGGGAAGGGCATTCCCAGCAGTGAGAACAGGATACAGGAGGGCACAGGGGTCGGCAGCTCTTGACGTTTTTGGAACCCTGATAACTGGGCCCTTGGTAGGAGTCCAGCACTTTTCACTCAGGTAAGCGCACTAGATAATCAGCATTCCCATTGCCAAAGGAAGCCCTGAAATGTCAAGTAACTTCCCTAAGGCCATCCTGCCGGTGAGCGAGTTACACACCGGAGCTCCAAAGGCGCTCTGAGTCTAAATCTGGAGGCCGCCTCACACGCAGGCAGGCAGCCTGCCTCCCCC
>RCUC01068509.1:0-11279 GCA_003697995.1 Taxidea taxus jeffersonii
TTTTTTTTTTTTTTTAAAGATTTTATTTATTTATTTGACAGACAGAGATTACACAAGTAGGCAGAGAGGCAGGCAGAGAGGGGAGGGGAGAAGCAGGCTCCCTGCTAAGCAGAGAGCCCGATGCGGGACTCGATCCCAGGACCCTGGGATCATGACCTGAGCCGAAGGCAGCGGCTTAACCCACTGAGCCACCCAGGCGCCCTGTTCAATGCATTTCTAACAAAAATCTCAACATGTTTTTCTTTTCCCAGAAACTGACAAACTGAAAGTCATAATGAAATGCAAAGGACGTAGGATTTCTAAAAACAACTTTGGAAAAGAATACTATAAGATTTTGAGAATTACCATAAGGCTACCATAATTAAAACAGTGCAATATAAGCATAAAGATGGATAGATTAATGGAATATAATTGAGATTCCAAAAATAGGAGAACCTGGCTGGCTCAGTCAGTAGGACATGTGACTCTTCATCTCAGGGTCATGAGTTCAAGTAGAGTTTACTTAATTAAAAAAAAAAAAGATTTTAATGATTCCAAAGATAAAATCAAGTAAATATGACTTCTGACAAAGGCACAAATGCAATTGAGCAGAGAAAGGATAGTCTTTTCAATAAATAGTGCTTGAACAACTAGTCTGTCAAAAAAAAAAAAAAAACTAAACTAAAACCCTCATCTTAACATGTATAAAAATTAACTCAAAATGAATGAAAAGCCTAAATGTAAAACTTAAGTCTATAAAATGTCTAAAAGAAAATATAGAAGGAAACCTTTTGAAGTGGACTTCAAAAATTAAAATTGCTCTTAGAAAAGCACTATTTAGGGACGCCTGGGTGTCTCAGTTGGTTAAGCGGCTGCCTTTGGCTCAGGTCATGATCCCAGCATCCTGGGATTGAGTCCCACATCGGGCTCCTTGCTTGGCAGGGAGCTTGCTTCTCCCTCTGCCTCTGCCTGCCTCTCTGTCTGCCTGTGCTCGCTTGCTCTCTTTCTAACAAATAAATAATAAAAAAAAATCTTTAAAAAAAAAAAAGAAAAGCACTATTTAGAAAATGGAAAAGCACTAAAACCAGATAAAGTCACCACAAAAAAATGTGAATTATAGGCCAATATCTCTCATGAATATAGATGCAAAAATCTCAACAAATATTAGCAAATTGAACCCAACAATTAATTTTAAAAAATCATATACCACAATCAATTGGGATTTATTCCCAGGACACAAGTATGGCTCACTATCCACAAAACAATTAACACAATACGTCACATCAATAAGAGAAAGGATAAAAAACCCATGATCAAAAAAAAAAAACAAAACAAAAAAAACACATGATCATTTCAATAGGTCCAGAAAATGCATTTGACAAAGTACAACAACCATTCATGATAAAACCCTCTGTAAAGTAGGTCTAGAGAGAACACACCTCAACACAATAAAGGCTTTGTATGAGAAAAAAACACAGCCAAACTCATACTCAACTGGGAGCAACTGAGAGCTTTTTCTCTATGGTCAGAAATAAGACAAGGATGTCCACTCTCACCACATTTATTTAACATAGTACTGAAAGTCGTAGGCACAGCAATTAGGAAACATAAAGAAATAAAAGGCATCCAAATTGGTCAGGAACAAGCACTCTCACAAATTTGCAGGTGACATGATACTACATATAGAAAATTCTAAAGACTCCACCACAAAAACTACTAGAACAGATAAATGAATTCAGTAAAGCTGCAGGATACAAAACCAAAGTACAGAAATCAGTTGCATTCCTATATGCTACTAATGAAGCCGTGAAAAGTGAAATAAGGAAAACAATCCCATTTATAATTGTACCCAAAACAATAAGATAGCTAAGAATAAATTTAACCAAAGAGGAGAAAGACCTGCACTCTGAAAACTATAAAACACTAATGAAAGAAATTCAAGATGATGTTAAGAAATGGCACGACAGGGGCGCCTGGGTGGCTCAGTGGGTTAAAGCCTCTGCCTTCGGCTCAGGTCATGATCTCAGGGTCCTGGGATCAAGCCAGGCATCGGGCTCTCTGCTCTGCAAGGGAGCCTGCTTCCTCCTCTCTCTCTCTGCCTGCCTCTCTGCCTACTTGTGATCCCTGTCTGTCAAATAAATAAATAAAATCTTAAAAAAAAAAGAAATGGCAAGACATTTCTTCAAGACATTCCAATCCACTCATGGATTGGAAAAACAGATTATCATTAAAATGTCTATACTACCTAAAGCAATCTATAGATTTAATGCAATCCTATCAAAACAAAAAGAGCAATTTCACAGAACTAGAACAAACAATCCTGGGGTGCCTGACTGGCTCAGTCTTGATCTCAGGGTGGTGAGTTTGAGCCCCACATTTCGTGTAGAGATTACTTTAAAAGAAAGAGTAGAATAAACAATCCTAAAACTTGTATAGAGCCACTAATGACCTTGAGTAGCCAAAGCAATCTTGAAAAAGAAAAATGGGGGTATCACAATTCCAGATTTCATATATTGTAAAGTAGTAATTAAAATAGTATAGTACTGGTATAAAAATAGACACACAGATCAATGAGATAGAACAGAAAACCCAAAAATAAGCCCACAATTCTATGATAAATTAATTTTCAACAAAGGAGGAATGAATACACAATGGGAAAAAGACAGTCTCTTTGACAAATGGCGCTGGGAAAAATGTTTAGCTATATGCAAAAGAATGAAACTGAACCACTTTCTTCCACCATATGCAATAATAAATTCAAAATGGATTAATGACTTTAAACATGAGACCTGAAACCATAAAAATCCTTGGAGAGAGCACAGGAATAATCTCTCCGACATTGGCTAAGCAACTTTTTTCTAGATATGTCTCCTGAGCAAGAGAAGCAGAAGCAAAAATAAACTATTGAAACTATGTCAAAATAAAAAGCTTCTACATAGTGAATGAAATAATCAACAAAACTAAAAGACAGCCTATAGAATGGTGGAAGACATTTGCAAATGACATGTCCAATACAGGGTTAGTATCCAAAATATACAAAGAACTTATACAACTCAATACCCAAAGAACAATCCAACTAAAAAATGGGCAGAAGATATGAACAGACATTTCTCCAAAGAAGACACCCAGGTGGCCAACAGACACCTGAAAAAAGGCTCAGCATCACTCCTCACTGGAGAAATGCAAATCAAAACCACAGTGAGATATCACCCCATACCTGTCAGAATGGCTAAAATAAAAAACTCAAGGAACAACAAAGGTTGGTTGGTAAGGATGTGAGGAAAAAAGGAACTTCCATGCACTGTTGGTGCAGCCACAGTGGGAAACAGTATGGAGATTTCTTAAAAAATTAATAGAACCATCCTATAACCATGTATATACATATGCCCAAACTTATCAAATCGTGCACAGCCCTATGGAAATATGTGGGAGAATGTTGTTATAATCTATAAGTGGAGGGTTCCTTTATAAGCATGATCGATACTTATAAATTACAAAAGAATACATGGATACTTTAAAAAAATTTTTAATTGCATGGCAAAAACATAAAAATGTTAAAAGACAAATTTGGTGAAAGTGTAAGTAATATTACAGATAAAAGATTAACTTCTTTAATGTAAAAAAACACTTACAAGTCAGTGAGAAAGTTCATCACACCAATAGTAAAACAGGAAAAATATATGAAGTAACAACTGTAGTTAAGAAAATGTAAAGGCATCCTTATTTTATTCTTACTTATAAAATAAATGAAATTCAAATGCGAATCAAAACTATACTGAAAGAATTGGTGGCACAGACTCTTTTTTTTTTTTTTTTCAAATTTATTTGTTAGAGAGAGAGAGCGCAAGCACAGGCAGACAGAGAGGCAGGTAGAGGGAGAAGCAGGCTCTCTGTCAAGCAAGGAGCCCGATGTGGGACTCGATCCCAGGACGCTGGGATCATGACCTGAGCCGAAGGCAGCCGCTTAACCAACTGAGCCACCCAGGTGTCCCGGTGGCACAGACTCTTAATAATTGCATTGATGTGAGTGCAGGGTAACAGGCAATCTTTTTTCTTAAGATTTTATTTATTTATTTGATATATAGAGAGAGAGATCACAAGTAGGCAAAGAGTCAGGCAGAGGGAGAGGGAGAAGCAGCTCCCAGCTGTGCAGAAAGCCTGATGCGGGGCTTGATACCAGGACCCTGAGACCATGACCCGAGTCAAAGGCAGAGGCTTAACCCACTGAGCCACCCAGGCGCCCCAGGCAATCTTTACCTTAGCTAGTAAGAATGTAAATTGGTATGATTTCCATTGAGGACAATTTGGCAATATTATCAAACCTTAAAAAATGCACATTACCTCTGGCCCAACAATTCTTCCCTAGAGACTTGTTCTATAGATATTCCAGCATATGTGTCCACAAAGATATTCAATAAAGTATCATTTGTCATAGCCAAATCAGAAACTAATTGCCATTGATAAGACCCAAATATACGTGTATGCTTGTAAATGCATAAAATATCTCAGAGATAATACATAAAAACTAATAAGAATAGTTACTTCTCGAAAGAAGAACTGAATGGCTGAGGGACAAGTGTGAAAAGAAGACTTACTTTTCACTATATATCTATTATTTCCTTTTAAACTATGTAGTATGTACGTTTATTACTTCTCCACAAACAAAATAAAAAGTCATATAATTAGAATCTGGAAGTTCCTAGCTATGTTAATGAGAAAAGCATATTTAAAAAGAATTTAAAATTAAAAAGATTTAAATTAAAATTTAAAAAGAGAGTCAATTGCAAACTCTAAGTAAAACAAAAAGTTTTTTTAAAAAATAGCATGAAATATGAGGCAAACTATGTGATACAATTTGAGCAAGTTATGCAGTATAGGAAAGAAGAATCCAGCCATCCTTGATGTTTGTTTCATTCTCTTTTGAATGACTCCGGTTTAGAGATGTGGAAGTAGGTTATCTTCTGAGCACATCACCCTGTATTCTGTAGGAAATGATATTTGCATGAGCATAAGCTATACAACATAAACTAATTTATTGCTCTCAATCCTTAGAATCAATCAATAGACAAAATGCAGGAAAATTAATTATACTAACAGGAAAAAAAGGCAAATGCTATAAACCTTAACATTATACATGTAAAGGTAGAGGAGAGAGAAACTGGGTGGTGGCTAGGAGCATTGGGTGGCAGTGAGGGGGTAAAGACTAGTTTGAGGGTGCTATTTTTCTCATACTACTTCAGAGTGAATCAAGAGTTACAACCTATATTGATAGAACAAGAATTCAAAGGTTAAGCACAGTATTTAAATTTACAGTGATGGGGCACATGGCTGGCCTCCGTAGGGCATGAGACTCTTGATCTCAGGGTTGTGAGTTCAAGCTCCACATTGGGCATGGAGCCTACTTAAAAAAAAAAAAATTGTAATGATAAACAATAGAAGAATGGGAAATAATTTAAGAAAGCACATGGAGGGAGAGAGCAAAGGAGTATCTCAACAAGATGTATTTCTCATCATTCATAATAGGGGGTTAATGAACACTGAATAAAGTAAATAAATCAAGAAAGTGTTGGGGTACCTGGGCTGGGGATGGGGGAGTGGAGAGGGGCTCAGTCAGTTAAGCATCTGCCTTTGGCTCAGGTCATGATCCCAGGAGTCACAGGATCAAGTCCCAAGATCACTCCCAAGATCTACTCCCAAGATTGAGTCCCAGGATCCACTCCCAGGATCAAGTCTGCATCAGGCTCCCTGCTCAGCAGGGAGTCTGCTTCTCCCTCTGATCTTCCCCCCTCTCATGCTTTCTCCCTCCCTCTCTCTCTCTCTCTCTCTGTCTCTCTCAAATAAACAAACAAAAAAAAAATCTTAAAAAAAAAAAGTGTTATGAGCATAGAGTTCACAATTATAATACTAACTTCCGAAAGAATTAAAAGCAAACTCTTGAAGGTGGTAAGACATGGGTGTGAAGGAGAGGTTTGAGAAACGAAGCAGGAAACTTTTTTTTTTTAAGATTTTATTTATTGGGATGCCTGGGTGGCTCAGTTGGTTAAGCGGCTGCCTTCGGCTCAGGTCATGATCCCAGCGTCCTGGGATCGAGTCCCACATCGGGCTTCTTGCTCGGCGGAGAGCCTGCTTCTCCCTCTGCCTCTGCCTGCCTCTCTGTCTGCCTGTGCTCGCTCTCTCTCTCTCTCTAACTAATAAATGAATAAAATCTTTAAAAAAAAAAAAGATTTTATTTATTTATTTGACAGACAGAGAGAGATCACAAGTAGGCAGAGAGGCAGGCAGAGAGAGAGTGAGAAGCAGGCTCCCTGCTGAGCAGAGAGCCCCATATGGGGCTGGATCCCAGTACCCTGGGATCATGACCTGAGCCAAAGGCAGAGGCTTAACCCACTGAGCCACCCAGGAGCCCCAAAGCAGGAAAATTTTTAACTTTCTGTCCATTTAATACCATTCTGTACCTTTTGAATTTGGTAACCAAATGCATGTATTACTTTTATAGTAGATATTCTTTATACAATTTTATCACTTTAGTTTTGTTTGATTTTAGATTTCAGACACATAAGGAAAATATAATGTATCTATTTTAAAGTTTTATGGTCTGACCATTTATGTTTTCCAGATAAAGCTAAGCCACTTCACAGCCTGCCACACGGTGGTATTTTCCAAAGAAACACTAACCCGCATCCAAAAATAACAGAAAAGCAATTTAAATCTTTACAGCACTGTCATGAAAACATCAAAAGGGGATTCCATTCATAATACATAACAAAACCTCTTAAAATCTTCTTTCTCTGACCCTCTCTCAGTATCTCACACCATATGGTACCTGCTCCCAAATTTCTATTCTCCTTCTCTTAAAACTTCCACAAAACACAACCCACACTGCTCCTGGTCTCCTTTACTCACCACTTTCCCCCCTTTCCTTTGTGGACACATTCTCTTCTAAACATCTGCCCATTCAAATATAAATCAAACTTCACCTATATCCATTTCAGACCTTGCCACAAGGGTCTTTCTTCTTAGTCTGGGAAAACTAGCATCACTGTTCTGTTATTCCTAAAAGAAAATCAAATTCTAATTTCCAAAAGATCTGCCTTGAACAAACATTTGAGACATATTCTGCTGGAATTTTGTCATGAAGCTGTGCGTTTCCTCCTGTAGGCACCCTAAAGATAGGAGCTGGGGGGCGCCTGAGTGGCTCAGTGGGTTAAAGCCTCTGCCTTGGTCCTGGGATTGAGCCCCGCATCGGACTCTCTGCTCAGCAGGGAGCCTGCTTCCCTTTCTCTCTCTGCCTGCCTCTCTGCCTACTTGTGATCTCTGTCCATCAAATGAATAAATAAAATCTTAAAAAAAGAAAAAAGATAGGAGCTGGGTCTTACACATTTTCGTATTGGGGTAGACAACGACGTGCTTCACACGTAGTAACACTTTACCCACCAAATGCACATTTTACTGTTGAATTGTAATTTGGAATGGAGCTTTTATAGGACAGAGAGGGGGAGAAGAAGAGGAAGGAAGTTAATGTTTACTGAGTGTCTACTAGGGAGCAGGGGACTAAGCCTTTATGGTGATGATATACCTTTCTACCTTCCTTTCTGAACCGGTAATTCTCAAATTGGAATGAGAAAAAGTCAAGTGGAGGAGCACGGGTAGTTTGAAAGAACCCGCCATATCCTGCTATTGTTCCTGACTCTGTATATAAGCACACACATAATAAAACATTCACATGACCTGACAGATATAAACTAAGACTCTTCTACAAACAGTAATGTGCCCAAAACACTGACCTTCAGTGTTGAGGACGCGGGACCAAGAGGAAGAACCACAGATGGAAACTGTGTTTGTGTATATATGTTGTCCATGTGTGTATATAATGCATACACACTCAAAGATGCCCACTAGATGGCAAAGCCACATTTCAAATCCTAATGATCACTGTGATGCCCCTTCTGGGCATTTTAATAACTCAAGCCAAATTCCTCTAAGGCCTAGATATTATATACAGGTTAAGAAATATACAAGTTAACTTTGTGGTGATGGTCTTACGATACTTTCTAGAGCTAGAGTCTGAATTTATAGGTCCACAGTTTCTAAAGTCTGACTTAGTTTCCAGCCAAAATACAGTAATAATGTGGGTATATTAAATTCCCTTACTAGAGCATCTGATTTCATAATTAGGCTGCAGTATGAATTAATTGCAGGGCTAAAGCAAGTGGCAAGGCCAGGATTTGACCCCAAGTCGTCTAACTCCGGAAGTTAGGCATTAACTGGGATGCATCTCCATCCTTCTCTAGGATGAAAGGGAAAAAGCTGAAGAGGAAAGCTAGTGCCCTTCCCCCTAGTTTTGCCACGTCCCTCTGTTCCTCCCTCCATCCCCACATCAGTGCCAGCCTTAGCTGACACTGTCCTGCTCAAAATTCTCCAGCGGCCACCCCTTAACAGGATCAGCTCTGAACTAGCACAACCTGGGTACGCCACTGGTCTCTCCCACTGCCAAGCACTGTAATTTGTTTCTATACCCCCAAACAAGTTCTGGGCTCACTCACTTCCAAGTTGCTAGGAACGCTATCCTCGCTATCCTGAAGTTCCTCACCCCTATGATCTGCAGGAACAAGTAGTCAGCCTTCAGGTCTCCCCGACAATCGCCTCATCAAAGGTGCTCACTCGGACTTTACCAGGAATCGGGCCCTCCCATTTCAATGTTCCCATTATGCCATTTATCTCATGATTTGGCAACTGCCAGTGTGCCTGGCTCTCCTGCCACCAGAGTGAGCCCTCCATGGTTGGTGTCTTTCCAGCCTTGTGTCCTCAGCACCAAACCTCATGTCTGGCGTATAGAGGACACACAGTGAATTTGACAGCTTGAATAAGTGAATAAATGTTGAGTGTAAACAGTCAGACTGCAGACTCTCTTAAAAATTCCAGCCTTTGGGTCACGGAGTATAGAAGGGAGGTAACTCCTACACTGAATCCCTTGCAGAGGTGTGCATGGTGATGGAGAAACAAGGGGCCAGAGCTAGAGAGACCTGCTCAGGGAGGTGGCAGTGCTATTCCAGTGGGCCCACAGAGGTCCCTTTCTCTGGCGTTCCAAGAATAGTTCTTGAAAAACATTAAAATTCTTGGGAAGAAGTCCCCCACAACCTTCTATATCCCACCATCCTCTACAAGCAGGTGTTTTTGTAACTATTCTCCTTGACCTCCTTTGGAACTCTCCTTGACTTCCTTTTAAATGAGCCTTCATTGCTTGATATGAATGCCAGCTAGAAATTCAGATATTTTCTGGGGACTCCACCAAGAGACATCCTCTGAGATTACTTGGCCCTGAGAGGAACAGGTTTCAAGGCAGGACTTGGGGGCTAGTGCTGCTCATTAACTATGTCGGCCACATTAGTCAGCTAGGGCCGCCATAACAAAGTACCACAAACTGGGTGCGTTAAACAACAGACATGTATTATCTGAGGGTCCTGGAGGCTAGAAGTCAAGATCAAAGTGTTGGCAGGGTTGGTTCTTTGGAAGGGATGTGAGGCAGAATCTGTTCCATGCTTCTCCCTCGTTTCTGGTGGTTCCCTGGCATTCCTTGACATTCCTTAGCATCACTCCAATTGTTGCCCTGTCTTCACTTGGCATTCTCCCTGTGTGCATGTCTGTGACCACATTTCTGCCTTTCAAGTAGGAGACACCAGTCATATTGGATCAGGGACCCATCTTACGCCAGTCTGTCCACATCTCAACTTAATTAGTTATATCAAAACCACCCTATTTCCAAAGAAAGGTCACCTTCTGAGCTCCTGGGAGTTAGAAGCTCAACATATGATTTTTGAGGGGACACTATTCAACTCAGAACATTGGCCATATTTTCCAAAGCTAAAATTAGGATCCCTTTTGTTAGCATATGGTTTGACATTGGGACAGAATGTTTGAAATCAAGACTGTCTGGCAAATGTGGGGGTTTAAGGAGCATCGTTTTTTAAAGTAAATCCAGGCAAGTGCATATTAATCTAAAGAGTTTTAAAACATCCCTAAGTAGATATCCAATTGAGGAAGTTCTGCTAAATACCTAGAATTAGAGCAGACACCTGTGACTGGTATAAATAATCAGGTCCCATGAAATCAGAGAGGATTCCCATGCAATCCAATCAATATAAAATGGATAGATGATAAATAGGTAGATAAACACACACACACACACACACACACACACACACACACACACATCTTTGAAAGAGTGCACAAGTGAGATTTGTGTCCATTCTACTAGCTTCTTTCAAGATTAGTATGGAGAATTAACTACTTGTGTATCAAGGATTGAACAAAGCAGAACGTTCCCTGAAAGAAAGATAAGATTTTTCAAACGTGATTTTTTTTTAAAGATTTTACCCATTTATTTCAGAGAGAGAGATCACAAGTAGGCAAAGAGAGAGAGAGAGAGAGGAAGCAGGCTCCCCGCTGAGCAGAGAGCCCCATGTGGGGCTTGATCCCAGGACTCTGAGATCATGACCTGATTTTTATTACAAATTGGTAACATTTCCTCACCAACAGCAATGCCCGTGACTTTGTTAAAAAAAAAAAAATATATATATATATATACACACACATATATGTAATTTATATTATTTTATATATAAATACATATACAATAAACAAAGAAATATATTATCCAATTTCCAAATATTCACAATTTTAGGGGTAGAATTATATACTGAGGATAACATATCTATAACTTATTATAACTCCTGTCCTCAAACTAATTTTTGCATACCGTGTTCCCAAGATAGAAATAAAAACAGGTCTGGGAACACCAGAGATGCAAGAAAAGTGTGTGTTTTTTTTTTTTTAAAGATTTCATTTATTTATTTGACAGAGATCACAAGTAGGCAGAGAGGCAGGTGGGGGTGGGGGGCGTGGAGAGGAAGCAGGCTCCGTGCTGAGCAGAGAGCCCAATGCCAGATGGATCCCAGGACCCTGAGATCATGACCTGAGCTGAAGGCAGAGGCTTAACCCACTGAGCCACCCAGGTGCCCCAAAAAGTATGTTTAAGAACAAAACAAAACAAAAACTCGCAGGGCCATTATGGAGCCACTTAAGTTAAAGCCTCAAGTCAGTAAACCAAGACTTAATACCTAACCTAACTGCAGTTCCAACCCCCCCCAGGAATGCAACCTTTAACCAGTTAACATGGGAACTTCCTGGTCAGCACTAGGAAATGTACTGATAGACCCCCTTCCATTCCCCTTAGGAGGGCAACCCTGCCTAAAACAATGGCTTCTTTACTAATCACTTCCTTTTTTTTTTTTTTTTTTTTG
>RCUC01068510.1:0-17027 GCA_003697995.1 Taxidea taxus jeffersonii
CCCCCCCCATGATTCCAGTTGTTCGCTGTACACATGAAAATAACCACCGAATATCTCCACTTCCTGACCACTGTTCAAGGCTATTTAGACGTCCCACAGGGACCCCAAATTCAGCAGAACACAAACTGGACTCACAATCTCACCCTATCCACACTTATGGTGGTTTTCCCACTTGAAAGACATCACAATCCACAGCACCCTGTTTCACTGAAACCCAGGAAATATTTTTGTTTCTCCCCCCCCCATTTCCTTTTTCCTTTTTTGTTCCTTTTCCCTTGTCACCTGCATCCCACCATACCCAAGCTACCAACATAATTACATGTTGGTCAGTAATGCCTTTTATATGTGTCATACCTTTTCTGGAAAATTCCACCATCACTGTCCCAGTTTGTATCCTTAGTGCTCATCCAGCCTATCGCAAGAGTCCCCCGTTTGGTGACCCTTTTGGTTCTCTCATCTCATCCTCCTTCCATAAGACCAATTTTTTTTAAATTTCTAAAACTACAAATTTAATCATGATGCAGACTTGCTCTAAAAAAAGATGATTCCATCTTGTCCACAAAACCAAGCCCTTCCCCACATGCTCCTGAATTGCTCTGCTAGTCTTATTGTCCACTACAATAGACAACAACTGTTTTGCCAAATAAACAATGCCTTTCCATGGCTCTGATTTTGCTCATGATATTCCTTTTTCAAGGGCTTGATCTCATCCTTTTTGGATGATCAAACTGTCTCACTAGACTTCAAAAATAAACAATAATCACTCCCTTCCTAAATCTGCCAAAATCCACCCATCATACTGTTTGTATTTGTCTAAAACGATCTATTGGGAGGTCTGTTGTTTGGGACCTCCTCAAGGCTAGAAACTGATGTGTTATTCTGTAAATAGATTTTTCTAGATTGTTAGCTATTTTCATACATTCAATAAAGTGCATGATCTTAGAAACGCTCTTCAACATTAAAAATAACTACCTATAACTTGTTTTTTAATGGGAAAAATAATCCTCATTCCTTCATTCATGGACAATGAATGAATTCGATTAAAAATGCTGAAGGTCTAATGAACCAGCACTGATTACATAGTCTCAGGTCTGTAATGAGATATTCAGAAATGAAATAAAATTCATCAAACCTAAGGAAAGATTACTAGTTTAGCCTCACTTATCTATCCCACATCTGCCTGACCACAGTATCTTAGCGCTTAAGCTTCATTTTTTGCATTTCAATGTGGCATTCTATCAGATTAATGCCCAAGATATTCCAGCTGCACTGCGAGTGAGTGAGTGGACATATAGGAATATTATGCATGGCTTGTATCATTGACATTGAGCAAAGGAAATGTGATTAGCACCAAATTGCATCTGACAGGGGAATCAGAAACCTGTCAAACACGATGACATGGATCCAATGTTTAGAAGGCAAAAGGGGGAATAAAGGAGCAGGGCAGTCTGGCATGGTGACAGCAATGAAACACAACAGCGATGATAAATTAATTCATTTACTTATGAAAAATTAGAGGCTTCCACACACAGCTCTCATTTATAATCTTGTCAATCTGGCTGAGTAAATAAAAAGGCTCTACAATATTAGTTGAAAACACAGGCGAGAGAGAGAGAGAGAATGCAAACACTGGATTCTTGGCCTCACTTTTAATCAAATACAATAATTCTTTGGTATGAGGCGCAATGGTCTTTGAAAGAAGTTCTTCATCAGAGGACAGATTATATCACCTCCTAAATAGGTCCTCTTTCCTGGGCTTAAATGGAGAACCATGGAACTCCAGGGCATAAGATCATCACTGTACCCCAGGCTTTGTGCTAGTCAGAAAGGGTTATGTAGACAAAAGGACACACAGAAATGGACTCAGCAGTTTGCTCTTGAAGACTCTGAGAAAGGAAAGTGCAAAACTCAAACTAGAGTCTTCTGATCGCAAGGGCTTATAGACAGGCTTTCCGGTTTCACTCTAGGAAATGAGACTGCCGGAGGTAATATTAAGCTCCCGTTCAAAATTGCTTTAAAAATGTGTCAGTCTAATAGAGGTTAGTGTATCCTGATGGTTCGCAGTCTCCGGATGAAGGCTTGAAGGAATCTTAAGCCTTTTTATTTTGCCGGGCTCTAAAAGTGGAGGGGGCATTAGATACGTAATTACCCAGGACCCTTGACTGTTCTTCAAATATACTTCCAAAAGGGTCTTTCTCAGTATTACACTGGGAATAAGAAAAAGCTCTTTTATTGCCCCCAAATTAATATGACTATGGACATAGATAACAACTAAAGAACAAAAATCCAATGTGCTTATCTAAATGGAAGACCTTTAGGAAATAAGTAACTGCCTAGAAGAGGCAGCTAAAGAGAAGAGATTTGGAGGTACAAAACCATCCCTCAAACTGCTCAAGTCTCCAAGAAAACCCTCTTGTCATATGCAAAGTATTTTTAGACATTTGAATAAGCTATAATGCAAAGATTGCCTTAATCAAGACTAAATTATAAAACTTTCAGGGGACGGAGGATTATTTATTAGATGAAAGATGAGTTGCATTTAAAAAAGAGAAGGGTCATATTCATATCATTACTAACAATCCAAAACTATAAATATTCCAGGTGCCCATTAATAGGCTAACTTGTAGACTCTTGATAAAATGGAGTATTACTCACCACTAAAATAGAGCTAACTAAGACATACCCGCCAAGGAGCAAATCTCAAAAGCATTATGCTGAGTGAAAAAAAGGTGTACACAAAAGAATACAGGCTGTATAATTCTAATTACATGGGGTCCTAAACTGGGCAAACCATGGTAGAAAACCATCAAAACAGTGGAGGGGGAGATTGGGAAAATTCGGTGACTTTCTGAATTGAGAGTAATGTTTTACATCCCCATAGGGCTTTGCATTACACAGGTGTATGTATCTGTCAAAATGTATCAAATGATAGATTTGGGATTTGTGTGCATTGCATCGTATGTAATCTGTAAACAATATTGAACTCTAGTTAATGACATGAATGCCGAAGTGTTAGGGATGCAGTTCACTGATGTCTGCAATGACTTGGAAATGCATCAAAAATAGGAGGGACTGGGGAGGGAGACAAACCATAAGAGACTCTTAATCCCAGGAAACAAACTGAGGGTTCCTGGGGACGGGGGTAGGGAGAGGGAGGTGGGCTTACGGACACTGGGGAGGGTATGTGCTGTGGTGAGTGCTGTGAAATGTGTAAGCCTGGTGATTCACAGACCTGTAACCCCTGAAACAACACATTATATGTTAATAAAATTTAAAAAAAAAACTAAGATGGACTGAAGAATGGTTACAGGAACAGACAGATAATGGATGTGTAACAAAGCAACTATAGTAAAATGTTCATTGTAAAATCTGGGTGGTGGTGACTATATGGGTCTTCAGTGTGTAGTTCTTTCCACTTTTCTTTTTATTTGAAGTTTTTCATAATAAAATGTTGGGAAAACGGTGTATGGGGGTATTGGAGAGTCATGAATACAAGCTTTCAATGAAGTTGGGGTACAATGGGACCCAAGATGACAGGTCTCAAGGATAGGAGAGCAAGGAAAAAAGTCGCCAGAGGAACCATGCTACTGCAAAGGAACTGATACTGAGCCAGACCCAAGCAAGGGCCCAGACATTGCTCAGCATGGGACAAACAGCTAGGCCAGGTACAATGGGAAAATCACAAAATCCTGCAGAAAACGACAAATGACATATCAGCTGTATAAAAACTATCGTAGTTTTCCCTAGCTTTTGCAAATTTTACACCTCAGCAAAAAAAGCAAGGAAAGAGTATTTTCTATGTGAAGTTTCAAAGCCTCTCCCACAAAGAAATTTCCCCCTTAGGAGAGTACACTATCAAGCATTATGATGTTTTTAAAACAAGCTGTTTGTTTAAAATCCAACAGCTTTCAGCTTACATTAAGAATGTTCTCAAAGATAAATTCAAAGGTGCATATTTTCCATTTTCTTCTCTCCATTTAAGGAACCATCTCTCTCTTCTCCTGCTTTAACTTGATTCCACAAAAACTCTTCTGATGTCAGAATGTCCATCAAGTCTTAATAAAATATATCAGGCTACACACGTGGCGCTACAAGCTTTTCTTAATTTTGTAACCTTTATTTTAATTGCTTTAACCAGTAATGTAAGCTCTTGTAATCTAATCCCCCCCGAAAAGCTTTCACTATTCCAAACCGCAAATTCTAATAGTTAATTGGATTAAAATAATGAAAATGCAATCACTTTTAGTATTACTACTGCCAGAGTTCACTACTAAAGAAAAAAAATACCTAGTATTGGCCAGTATCCACGAATCATGTCATCCATAATAGCCTTTCAGAACCTAACACAATTAGCTTTTATTTGAACAACAAATGAAATGCCTTGAATAAAAGAAAAACACCTTTAATTGTCCACACTGTCAGTTAATACCTTTCTGTTCTGAATGAGAAACAAAAATGGTAAAATGTTCATATGGCATTCTAGCCCTAGATTATGAAGGGGTGGAACTTTTTTTTTTTTTTAAGGTTTTGTTTATTTATTTGACAGACAGAGATCACAACTAGGCAGAGGCAGGCAGAGAGAGAGGAGGAAGCAGGCTCCCTGCTGAGCAGAGAGCCCGATGCGGGGCTTGATCCCAGGACCCTGAGATCACGACCCGAGCGGAAGGCAGAGGCTTTAACCCACTGAGCCACCCAGGCACCTGAAGAGGTGGAACTCTTAAATGGACATCTGTCTGGGTCTCTGCTCCCAACTTCAGACCTATGACAGGACTCATCCCACAGTCTTCCTCACTCAGCAAACCATCTCGTCCTTCCAACTGCTCAGGAGAAAACCCTGGTGCCATCCTTAGTTTCCCTTTCTTTCACTCTCCACATTCAGTAAGTCAGTGAATCCCAAATATCCAGATTCAGAGCCACCATTATGTCTTCACTCGGCGAACTTACTTGCTTGCTGTGAAGGCTTGCTGACTGGCTCCTTCATGCCACCCCGCACAACCTGTGTTCCCGGAGTGGTAGTGCGGTCATGCTACTTACTCCTCAGCTAAAAATCCTTACTCTGGCTTCTCAGACTTCAGGACAGAAGCCTAAGTTATTAGAATACCTTCCAAGGCCCTATTCAATCTACCCCTGAATTTAAATTTACTTCAAATGCTAAAAATTCAGAAAACAAGACTGACTTGCTATCATGAATCCTACCCATATTTTCAAAGGGTTATTTATGTAAATGGTCAAAATAACTACAAATAATTAAGAGTATGTGATTCGCTTGCTCATTAGGAGAATTCCATGAACAAATGGATAGATTAGTTCTAATTACAGTTTCTTCACACAGACTCTTTTTTTATTATTAAAAATATCTACATCTTTAGGCATTGAAAATATTTTCTAATGGAGCTTTTCTTACAAATGGACTCTTTTATTTATCATTTAAAATGCAATTGCACTGATAGAAAAATAATGTAAATTTTAACAAATCCCCTGAACATTTTAAATTCAATATGCTACCATATAAATTGGACTGTTCTTATAAGCACCTTGCCCATCCTTTGGGTTAACAAAGAAAATTTTTAAATATTATATATCTTCAGGGCACCTGGGTGGATCAGTGGGTTAAGCCTCTGCCTTCAGCTCAGGTCATGATCTCAGGGTCCTGGGATCGAGCCCCGCATCGGGCTCTCTGCTAGGTGGGGAGCCTGCTCCCCCCCCCCCGCCTACTTGTGATCTCTGTCAAATAAATAAATAAAATCTTTAAAATAAAAAAAATTACATATCTTCAGAGAATCTCTTTATGAATAGAACAGAAAGTGCTACACATAGTTAAGAATCAATAGGGAACTGAACCTAAAAGTGAGCTATAAAGTTCAAAATAACCTATATATATTGTATATATTTTAATGAAAGCAGTATGGTCAGTGAAATGATGAAACAGAAGCAAAGCTTTCTGTTTCACAAATGCATAAAATATTCTTAAATCTGGCTGAAAGTATTTTGTATGAATAGTGGAAATTGAATAGCTGTGTATCACCAGACCATAATTTTTTTTTGCCTTGGAAAATAAACTCTTTACCTTCAACAGTTTTTTTGTTTTGTTTTTAGTTTTATTCATTTATTTGACAGAGAGAGACCTAGCCAAGCAAAGGGAGGGGCAGAGGGAGAAGCAGGCTTCCCCCCAAGCAGGGAGCCTGATGTGGGGCAGGATCCCAAGACCCTGGGATTATGACCTGAGCCAAGTTAATGACTGAGCCACTCAGGTGCTCCCAACAGTTATTTTAACAGTTCTTTTTGAGAGTTATTTGGGCCTGTGTGCACAGTTATCACACTGTACCTGAGGGCATCCTACTCTCCTTTCACAGACGCCCTCTGCAAAATATGAGGGACTTGGAATCGACCATGCAAACCTATCAAGAGCACTTACAGACCCACCGCTCAACCCTCCAGCAGCCAAATTCACAGCCACAAACCACAAATGAATTTTTAATTATCCCATATTTGATTTTTACAATGCTTTGAGACAAGCAATTACGGAAGGTACTTTATTTGTCTGATGTCATTAATATGTATCAGTGACAAGGATACCACAGAAAAACCTAGTGAATGGGGTACCTTGAGTATAAATTAGTTAAAACTTGCCAAAAATCTCTGAAGATGGGAGTTTTGCAGAAGCCCCAACCACAGGTTCAAACTATAAATGCATGTGTCTCTGAGAAAGTTAAGCCCTCTGAAATATACTGTGTATATTTGTAGCTTTTTCATGTTGAAAGTAGAGTTTTAATTTATTTAACTAAACTTTAGCTGCGTTTTTCCCACATGTAACCCTGAAAAGGTTATATATACTGAGTACATACTTTACACATTTATAACTAAAATTATATGGCAAAATGATGACTATTAAAATATCCTTAATTCAAAATTTTCCATTATGATGCATAACAACTTTCAGCATTACAACCAGTTACCAAAGGAACAATGGAACTTACTTATAAACTTAAAATGAAATACAGCTATTTGGGGGGAAGGCTTCTCCAGAGAGGGGACTTACCTAAAATTAAAATTAAGTTTTATTAATTAGACATTTTATTAAGTGTGGAATGGGCCCTTTGATAAAAGGAGAAGAAAGTAATATAATTTAAGTTGGAGAAAAAAGTGGCTGAGAGAAAGGAGCTGAAAGAATATGTGTTCATATAGGGATATTTAAAATGAATTAGCTAACCACGTTCTCGATTTCCATTAGGGAAATGTTTTCCAGATGTGACAAGCGCTTCCCAAGGCCATCTGCAGAGAGGTACAGTAAGAGCACAGATTAATGGCTCAACAATTTTCTCAGTATCTCCACCCACCTAATCCGTCCAAGGGTCCTAAACAGGTGAGGGGAAGTGGGAAGGAAGAGGTCTCGCTGCTGCCTCTCCCTCTTGTGTTTTCATGGCTTTGGTGGCTGGCCCTGGCTGAGTGCCTGGCACAGCTTCTGAGAATTCAAACCCAGATCAGTGCCTCCCACTACATACCTCCTGAGCTGTGGGCTGGGGCCAGGAGCGGGGTTAGGGGGTATACCTCGGATCAGGAGCTTCTCCTAGGGGTACACGTGGTCCCTCTGCGCCCCTGGGGCAGCACACACCAGCCCCTCCACAGACCTGCTGGAGGCTCCTGCCTTGCCCCACTGTCTGCCCCTCAAACCTCCCTCGGTTTCTCTCCCCGTCTCTGCACCGCTACTCCTAAGCTCAGCACACCATTATTATGTTTTCTGTTTTTAAGGCCGAGTTGTGGTGTCCATAGGTTTCCTCCTGGCTCTGGAGTGATTCCTATGTGATATGCTCCTCCCTCCTCTTTGTTTTTTTGTAGCAGGCAGTTGCTCATCCAATATTCATCACTGAAGGTCACTCTCATTTCCGCACCCCTAGTCAGAGGTCTCAATTTCCATCAGCAGACTGATGTACTTCATTTCCTTCTGTCCTTGGTTCTATTTTTCCTCCTCCCTGCCCTCCTTCCAGCCCCCAGCAGTCATTGCACAGGAAGTAAAGAGTTCAAATGACGGCAGGAGGAATTTCAGCTAAACTTAGGGAAGTAGCTTCCGATTTTTTTGTCATCACCAACCTTGACTAAAGGTCTACCATAGGCATGAGAAAATGCTAAGCTAGAGATTTCCCAATTTTCTCTGTTCACAGCACCTTTAGTAACTCAGTAATTTTTTCATGGCGTCTTTAGGCCAAATGGAAGGCCTACCAGTTCTATTCACTAAGTAGTTAGGTCCAAAGAATTTAAGTATTTATATCCTAAAGAAACTCAGTAGCCATTTGAGAAAATAATACACATAAATTGAACAAAAAATAATATTCTTTTTTAATTCTTAAATAAACAAAGCTACCAACTAGTGGGACCTGTGTGCCCCCTACGTACTGCACAACGTCTTCAACTAGACACCACACCTGCATTTCCTGTTCCATGATGATGTTCACACGGTACTTTCTTTTTAATCATAGCAACTGATAAAAACCCAGCTGCACAAAGAGATGACACCCTCAAAATGAACAAAGTATTATCTAATTTTGAAACCAAAATAACATAGGCTAATAGTCCATGTGGAGTTTCACAGAAGTTTAAAATATTTTGCAGTGACCCTGTGAATTTTCTGTGGTGACCCCTGCGTTCCTCAGGTCACAGTTTGGGTACCATGAGAACTGTGGCTCTCAGCACCTTGGCTTTAGCTCATAATCCTCTCGTGGTCAAGTAGGGTTAGTACTGTCATCAGAGGAGAAAACTAAAGCAGTATTATATAGTTCCTCAGTGGTGGGGCTGGAGTCAATTCCAGAAAGTCTGATTTTTGAGCCCAAGATTGCAACTAACCTATAATACAGAGAATATACAAAAATGAGGGATACAATAGGATATTTCATAAAAACTTACGGAATTTTGTCCACCAAAGATTTTTTGGAATTAGTCTCTCCATTGTTGTATGATGGTTAAGCAGAGAATTTGGGGGGTTATCAGATAAAGTATCCCCGTGAACATAATATTAAATGCAATATTGCATCCTTAGGAAACATTATTTTGAGAAAATCAAACATTTGAAAAATTCATTTTATAAACAGACGATGCTCATTTTACCTGTAGGCTAAATTACCACCAGTGGGCTGAGTTCATTTCTATGATAAATGATAATAGCCCCTTTGAAAGTCATCACTTTAATGCTTCCAAACATCTATTTGTTATGGTTAGTATTCAGATTAGCCAGGTGAACATGGAAGCATTCCGACAAATATAGGGCGAAAGCAACAAACAAGAACTGAAACTAAATAGATCTATAATAACAGAGATAAACAAAGGAAAAACTCAAACATTCCTTTCTTATTCCTATTGGTTTTTCAAATAGTTTTATATTTAGCTATTTCCAAATTAAACTTTAAACTTTTTTTTTGCTGCTGCTCAATGATTTGGGAGACTTGCCTATATTTAATATCAAAAGGCACACACATTGGGCATGCTATAAGATCAGTTTTTACCAATCCTTCATATTTTGTATCTCCTTCAAACAAGCCTGTTTGAAATGCATTTGAAATCTGTGTACTTTACACTTTTATTAAAATGTGATTAAAAACTATTACTTTTATGTTTATGCGAAGAGAAATAATCTTCTTTACACACGTAAGATCACTATGAAAGCCAAAACACTAATATAAATGATATGTAATTAAGACAACATGATATCCTATGCAAATTTAAGGTCAACTGCGTTAAAACATCATTCCTTTAAGGCAATCTAGGTAAGATCCAAAGGAATAAAAATATGTGACTACAAGGTTATAATAATTTTACAACAAGGTATACAAATCGAGAATAAACTTCACTTCCAAATTGTCATGCATTTTTTTATGCTGCAGATTAATCTATTGAACTTGCTCTCGAGTTACCATATAATGTCTCAAAACATTTAAGCCACAATGCCCCACATACCCCATCAAGAAACAAAGCTAAATGAATAACCCAAATGAATTCTAGAGTCTAGAAGACTGAGAACATTTCTGGAATGGCCTTTTCTCATACCAAACTATTAAATTCCGGTAGTCTGACCAACAAATTCATGCAAATATTTTATTATATCCAATAATATATTAGTTTGTTTAAATATGTTTTATTTCTCTAAAACCTTCAAATAAATTGTTGCTATGGACAGATGTCAACTGCAATTTTCTGCTGACACTGACAGAAAGCCACATATACTTTGTGTCACAAGTACCAAAGGGTGAAATTCACATTTAGTGCCTCATTGAAAAGCACTGTTGCAGACAGAAATAAAGGTTTCTGAGCCCAGAAGCAAATTTCTGATAACATTATTATACCTTTATGAAATAGAGACATAACTGGAAATTTAAAAGAGAAAACTTTCTTGAATTACTGAAGATATACTGATGATGAGCTCTTGTCTCCCAAAACGGTATAGAAACTAGAAAAGACAAGCACTATCATGACTTCTGGGAATTGGTACTCTTTAGACTTCTTGTCATGGGGTCAACACCTCTGACATTGCAGAGACCAAGGATGCTGACAGCAGCTCCCAAGCACTGAGCTAAGAGTGCACTTTGCATTGTGCTGGGCACCTCAATATGGGAGGGCATTTAAGCTTCCTTCCTAACCTGGAATCATCTGAGCATCTACTCCATCTCCTGCCCCAGCACAACTGGAAACAATGACCCCCCACATACTGGCTTGTTTGTGCACTTAGTTATTTGTTCCTTCATTTCTTTGGGCATAATTAAGCATGTCTATGTGCTTCATGTTTCAAATCCTCATAGACACACAAAGAAAACAAAAATGCTAGCAAAATGCTATAATATTAGGTGATAATTGAAGAGCAATACATTATTAGAATTGTCATTTTTAATTGACCTTAATTTACTGAATTGGTGCCCCTTTTATAGACCACTTGAATAAAGATCCTGCTCTTAAACTTCTCATTCATAGGTGTAGTCAAGCCACACATCTTAGGGTCATTTCTGACTCAATTTTTAAAATTTTCTTTTTTCATATCTTCATTCAGTCATGCCAGTATTTAACTGCTTTGTCTTCATCTTAACCCCTACTTCCCTTAGCTAGAAAGTACAGAATCAATTTATTTTTTACCATAGGTACTCCAGGTTTCTTCCTCTCAACTTTTTACTTCCTCAAACTTCCCTTCCTTAGATAACTCTTCCCTTCTTAAAAAAAAAAAAAAAAAAAAAAAAAGATTAAGTTCACTGAGATCAATTTTTTTAAGCTCTTAGCCCACTGATGCTATATTATACTCAAGGAAAGAATCAAAATCCTCAATCTCTTTTATAAAATCTTCAAAATCCTGGGAAACCTTGCTTCTCTTTGCAACCTCTTACATATTCCCCACTTGCTTTCTCTTCATCCAGGTCACTATTATACAGTTTCTTCATTCAGTCCTGTTTTCCAAGCTTTCTTCCCAAGAACATTTTGCTTAGAATGCTTTCTGAATGCGGGTAGACTAGTATTCTACTTTTGACACATAATCAGTTCATAATGTTCCATCTACCCATTTATACAGGGTATCCTGATACACCCTGCTGAGCAGACAGCCCGCTGCAGGGTGGATCCTTGGACCCTGAAACAATAACTGGAGCTGAAGACAGATGCTTAACTGACCTGACCACCCAGGAGACCCATAGGCTATTTCTTTAATTTGGAATGCCTTCCTATCTCTTATGTAAGAAAATAGTTTTTTAAAAAATCTAAATGTCCAGCAACAAACAAAGGAAATACTGCCTTAATTACAGCTGATTCATACACTGGAATATTGGGCAATATATTTTATTTTGATTCCAAAAGTAAAATCCCCCACAGTCACACCACTTCTAAAAAAGTACATAAATGGAGTCAAAGTCCCTTTTAAAACTCTCTAAACTCAACTCACCACCACCAACTTGCCAACTTTGATTAATTAACAATCAATTCTGTAAGCTTCCATGGCAATTCTCTTACTATATTCATTGTATAGGTGTGATGGTTCATTTTAAGTGTCACCCTGACTGAGCCACATTATATCTGCTCAGATATTATTGAGTGTTTCTGCTGTGAGGATTCGGGATGAGAACCTTACATAGTGCACAGAATAAAGCAGATTGCTCTCTCTAATTATGGCTTGACCTCAACCAATCAGCTGAAGGACTAGATAGAACCGAAAAGTTGGTCCACTACATGTAAAAGAGAACTCCTGGAACTGGATGCCAGCTTTCTTCCTGCCTCTGCTTTCAAACTGACACATTAGTTCCCGGTCCTCAGGCCTTTAGACTCAAACCGGAAGTAAACCATCAGCTCTCCTGGATCTCCAGCTTGCCGGATATTCACCCTGAAGATCTTAGGATTTGCCAGACTCCATGGTTGCATGAGCCAATTCCTTACAATAAATCTCTTTACACATACATGCACACTTGTATTCACACAGACTTGTTGGTTCTGTTTCTCTGGAGAACCCTAATACACCAGGTGAGGACACTGAAGCATACAGAAGTTAAGTGAAATGCCTTTAGTCTCAGAGTTAAGAAGTGGAAACCCCTCATCAACTATAAGTACCTGCCCCTATCAGCACTGTACTCTATATTTATGATAGACATGTTCCAAGAGTTGTGCATAGAGATTTACCTTGTTTTTCCCCCCTTGGGTGGGGGATGAATAGCATGCATGTGGCATATACTTCCAAGCATTCTTATGAGTGATATAAATGGGAATTCAGGTTTTTGATTTTTTTAAACCATTACTACAATGCTACAGTAAGAATTCTTGGATACATATCTGCAATTTTTTTCTTTTATTTCTATAGAATGATTCTAGGTAGAAAAGTATGTGCATTTTTAGTTTTAACGGATGTAGACAAATTACTTCCCCAAGTACTAGGACCAATTTACACTCTTGACAAGAGTATATGACAGTGTCCTTCCTTGTTTTAAGGTGTAATTGTATGTATGGGCTCTAATGGCATAATGTCTGAACTCTGCTGCAGGCCCTTGACATATGTAAACTCCTGGTAATAAATTACTGCTTGGCTGTAATCAGTTACAAGAAACAGAAACCAGTTTTGCTGAAGAACCCAACTGACAGTATAAATCCACTCATCTGTTTTGTCACCCAGTTTCATGCCCTTATATCTAGGCCATAAGGTCTCATGAGAGTTATTTTTTGTTTGTTTGCTTAATATATTTTATCAAATTTAAATATACTAACTTTATGGAAACTCCCTGGCCAGGCAATCTCACAGACTTACAGAAAAAGGAAACCACTATTCTGGTTAGACAATCTCTTTAAGATGTTGATAGCATCAATTATACTTTTAGGTGCTGCTAATTCATCTGGTTCACAGAGAACTCAAGAATTATAGAAGCATGGCATCAAGATCAACAGAATCTAGGCTCTAGTCCCCTTTTGACTTCCTGGTACTTAAGTCAGTCTCTTGTATCCTTTTGTGACTCCCAGACTTTTATTCTTTATAAAGAATTATGTGAATGCTAAAGTTATTATTTTTGTACGAAAAAGAATGATAGCAATCCCCCCATTGTACAATTCCAAATATCACATTAAAAAAAAAAGATAGTTCCACTTCATAAAACAGCTTAAAGATATTGCTAACATCTTTTATTATCCTAGAAGTCCGATGCACAAGAAAAATGGTCAAGGAAGAGATCTGTTATTTCAGTTCAATTTCTTCCACTAATGTTTTGTATGAACTTGGGCAACTCATTTATATAGGATTCAATTTCACCTTCAATAGGTGATAATTATACATAAGTATATTTAAATTTCCTTTTAGCTCAAAATTTTTATGATACATTGGTTAAGAAGTCATAACATGCATTCATATTTCTGAATGTCCTTACTCTTTCCTTTGCTATCATTATTCTGGTGTATTAAAAGTCAAAGAAGGAAGAAATTGTATCTGTTTAACTCATTTGGTATAGGATAGCACCAAGGGGCTTAGAAAAATGCTTTAAATTATTATGATAGACAGGCTAGTAACAATATAATTTGCAGTGAATCCAATGGGTACCAAAAACAGGGAAGAGAACTTTTGAAAAACTTTAAAGAAATAAGTCTGGAAAATAATCTAAGTTAAGATAGTCTTACAATATCAATAAAAAGACACAATTTTATGACAATGCACTGACTGAATTCCGAATCCCATGAAAATAAGGCCTTGCCTGAGCCCCGAATTTTTCTTCTATTATTAAGAGCTACAGAAAAAAAATTCTGAAAAGAATAAATTCTTCTACATTATCAGCAGGGTTCTCCAGAGAAATTAGCTACATTGGGAATTTTTCTCCAGAGGGATTTTATTGCATAATATAATTTACCTTCAAATAAAAAAATAGAAGGCATACTATAATTTGAGCTTTTAATGCCAAGACCAAGAAGCATACCCCCGTGGACTCAGAGCGTCTATCACAGATCTAGTCATAGTCTTCCAAAGATATTCTCCTAGTTGCTAAGAAAACTTAAATGTTTTTCACTTTTCAAAAGGAATTAACAACTTTGCTTCAATTTTTTTTTCACTATACCTAGTTCTCTAGGGAGATGCTGAAATTTCCAAGGAACGTTCATTATCTGTAAATAGCATGCATTCTCCAGGAGATCATCCTGAACAACTGAATTCAAATGCTTTAAGAAATCATGCAGATTAAATAATAAATGGACTGTGGAGAACATAAAAGCTTGGGAAAAATACCACTTGGTGGCCACATTACAAAGAATGCCTCCTCCATAGCTGGGAGTCAGTCTGAATAGGACAACAGATTTTGAATTCACTTCTTTTAACGTATTAGCTAGGCAGCTAATATATCTTTCAAGCTATGGTTATTAAATAGAACAGTAGTTGCCAAATTACCAACATAAGAGAAGGTACTCAAATTACAGCCTGGATACCACAATGAGCAAAAAAAAATAATAATAATAATTAAGAAGAAGAGTCCAAATACCATATGTCCTATAGTTAATAATATGGTCTGCCATCCACATATACAATGGGCATGGGAAGAGAATCTTCTCCTAGACATTCATTCATTTAGACATAAGCATATGCATGTACACACAGGAGAAAGGAGAAAAAAAAGAAAAAAAAAGCTTTGGTATTCCAACTGTAATTTTCACTTTTTTAATGAGATGACAGAGTTATTGTGGTGCATCAAAGCATGAAAAGTCTGAGTGTAAATGAGTTGCATTCTGACAAGGATACCTACACCAGAATCATACACAGAGAAGAGAGGTACAGAGTTCTTTCTACCTCTTTGACCAAATGGTTACTGTGACTTCCAAACAATACATTGTCTCCTCTCATATTAGCCAAAGAAAAATTACTTAACCCATTACACAGTCCAGGTGAGGAATAAAAGGTGGCACTGTATGAATCACATACTATTACCAACTTCTTTAAAAACCCAATATTTAGCAAAATCACCTTAGCCAAAATTCTAGAAATGGCCACAACCACCCCCTTCAAGTCTTGTTCTCTTTGCCTTCCATCTTATTCTGAAAGGCACCTCATTTTTCACTTTCTTATATTAACCCCTAAAGTGTCTTAGTCTTTCATGAGTTATTCTGGTCTGTTTCCACTCCTCCTGATGTAGTAGCTTTTCATTTCCAGGAATGTTTTAAGGTGTTAAAGACTGTTGGATGGCTGCCACGGGTCCTCAGGAAATTGTAAGCTGAATTTATTCACCTTGAACACCCTGAGTGGGGAGGAGCCACCCAGTAAAATCTAGTTTTAACACCCCCACTCCACTTTTATCCATGACACGTATTGGCATTTTCCCATCGTACCCAGCACGTGCTCAGTCCCTCACCTACAACAGACATTTGAGGCTGAAGGAGCTCCCTTCTGAAGCATTCCAGAGGGCAAATGACTCCTTTTTTTTTTTTTTTTAAGTATTAATGCATCCTGTACAAATTTTTAAAAACAGCCACATTTCCAGTAATCCGGGGCATGTTTAGATTTGGACATATCCACAGTGCACTTAGATTTGGACATTCAAATATCTTGTTTTTAAAAAGTAAAGCCATTTTTCTTTCAACAGAAATCTTGGACTGAGCCATAACCAAATAAACAGATTTGAAGGGAAGTGAGAGTTATAGCAGCAGAAATCAGCAACAAACGTCCGAAGCCCTACTCTGCTGCCCCTCACCCTCCCCTCCTCTCCTACCAAGCCCTCTACTCCAGACCATGCCTTGTGGGCCACCAAGCACATCCCATCAGCCAGCACTGCCTGATGACTACAGCCCAGGTCACTACCCTTCCAGTTGCTTCTTTTGAATGTTTACCTTCTCTTTCACTTAGTTAAACTCAAAGGAGGAAGGAGACACATTTAAGTACTGCTAAGTATCAGGGATTTCCATATGTTATCTCTGCTATTTCTCATAACCACCTAGCAATTTAGAGTTTGAGTGATTTTTCCCCAGGAACAGGGAGAAGCCAGGATTTAGTCCCAAGTTTATCTTACTCCAAAGCCTAGATACTTTTCACCTCACTGCACTGCTTCTCTCTTTTTTTTTTTTAATATTTTATTTATTTATTTGGCAGACAGAGATCACAAGTAGGCAGAGAGGCAGGCAGAGAGAGAGAGGAGGAAGCAGGCTCCCTGCTGAGCAGAGAGCCCGATACGGGGCTCGATCCCAGGACCCTGAGATCATGACCTGAACCGAAGGCAGAGGCTTTAACCCACTGAGCCACCCAGGCGCCCCTGCTTTTCTATCTTTAAATATGAATCAATAGACTGCCTAATTCAGTGCAACAGTGATTCACTAATCTACTCAAAATCTACATACATTTCAAAAATATTAAAAGAAGATTACTAGCATTATCAAAGTGTGGAACCCAAGTCAATTCTGGATAAGACAAAGTTGAAGAAAATGCAGTGAAAAATATAAAAGATCATCAAATGGACCAATGTACTTTTATAAATAAAAAACCAGACACAACTAAAAATAGGTAACAGAAGACAAAAATAAATACTATTCCAATTAACACCCAATCTTAATTAAAAAAAAAAAAA
>ML095612.1:0-33689 GCA_003697995.1 Taxidea taxus jeffersonii
CAGATGGACATCACAGATATATTCAGAACATTCCATCCCAAAGCAGCAGAATACACATTCTTCTCTAGTGCCCATGGAACATTCTCCAGAATAGATCACATCCTGGGTCATAAATCAGGTCTCAACCCATATCAAAAGATTGGGATCATTCCCTTCATATTTCCAGACCACAATGCTCTGAAGCTAGAACTCAATCACAAGAGGAAATTTGGAAAGAACCCAAATACATGGAGACTCAACAGCATCCTTCTAAAGAATGAATGGGTCAACCAGGAAATTAAAGAAGAATTGAAAAAAAATCATGGGAACAAATGATAAGGAAAACACAACGGTCCAAAATCTGTGGGACACAGCAAAGGCAGTCCTGAGCAGAAAATATATAGCAATACAAGCCTTTCTCAAGAAACAGGAAAGGTCTCAAATACACAACCTAACCCTACACCTAAAGGAGCTGGAGAAAGAACAACAAAGAAAGCCTAAACCCAGCAGGAGAAGAGAAATAATAAAGATGAAAGCAGAAATCTATGAAATAGAAACAAAAAAAAATAGAGCAAATCAACAAAACTAGGAGCTGGTTCTTTGAAAGAATTAATAAAATTGATAAACCCCTGGCCTGACATCAAAAAGAAAAGAGAAAGGATGCAAATAAAAAAAATCATGAATGAAAGAGGAGAGATCACAACCAACACCAAAGAAATACAAACAATCATAAGAACATATTATGAGCAATTCTATGCCAAAAAATTTCACAATCTGGAAGAAATGGGTGCTTTCCTAGAGACATATAAACTGCCAAAACTGAACCAAGAAGAAATAGAAAACCTGAATAGGCCCATAACAAGTAAGGAGATTGAAACAGTCATCAAAAATCTCCAAACAAACAAAAGCTGAGGGCCAGATGGCTTTCCAGGGGAATTGTACCAAACATTTAAAGAAGAATTAATTCCTATTCTCCTGAAACTGTTCCAAAAAATAGAAATGGAAGGAAAACTTCCAAACTCATTTTATGAGGCCAACATCACCTTGCTCCCCAAACCAGACAAGGATCCCATCAAAAAAGAGAATTATAGACCAATATCCTTGATGAACACAGATGCGAAAATTCTCACCAAAATACTAGCCAATAGGATCCAACAGTACATTAAAAAGATTATTCACCATGACCAAGTGGGATTTATTCCAGGGCAGCAAGGTTGGTTCAACATCCGCAAATCAATCAATGTGATACAACACATTAACAAAAGAAAGAACAAGAATCATATGATACTCTCAATAGATGCTGAAAAAGAATTTGAAAAAGTACAGCACCCCTTCCTAATCAAAACTCTTCAAAGTGTAGGGATAGAAGGCACATACCTCAATATCATCAAAGCCATCTATGAAAAACCCACCACAAGTATCATTCTTAATGGAGAAAAACTGAGAGCTTTTCCGTTAAGGTCAGGAACATGGCAGGGATGTCCGTTATCATCACTGCTATTCATCATAGTACTAAAAGTCCTAGCCTCAGCAATCAGACTACAAAAAAGAAATTAAAGGCATCCACATCGGCAAAGAAGGAGTCAAACTATCACTCTTTGCAGATGATATGATACTATATGTGGAAAACCCAAAAGGCTCCACTCCAAAATTGCTAGAGCTTGTACAGGAATTCAGTAAAGTGTCAGGATATAAAACCAATACACAGAAATCAGTTACATTTCTTTACACCAAAAACAAGACAGAAGAAAGAGAAATTAAGGAGTCATCCCATTTACAATTATATCCGAAAGCTTAAGATACCTAGGAATAAACCTAACCAAATAGGCAAAGAATCTATACTCAGAAAACTATAAAGTACTCATGAAAGAAATTGAGGAAGACACAAGGAAATGGAAAAATGTTCCATGCTCATGGATTTAAAGAATAAACATTGTGAAAATGTCTATGCTACCTAAAGCTATCTACACATTTAATGCAATACCTATCAAAATCCCATCCAATTTTTTCAAAGAAATGGAACAAATAATCCTAAAATTTATATGGAACCATAAAAGACCTCGAATAGTCAAGGGAATATTGAAAAAGAAAGCCAACGTCGGTGGCATCACAATTCCAGACTTCAAGCTCTCCTACAAAGCTGTCATCTTCAAGACAGAATGGTACTGGCACAAAAACAGACACATAGATCAATGGAACAGAATAGAGAGCCCAGAAATAGACCCTCAACTTTATGGTCAACTAATCTTTGACAAAGCAGGGAAGAATGTCCAATGGAAAAAAGACAGCCTCTTCAACAAATGGTGTTGGGAAAATTGGACAGCCACATGCAGAAAAATGAAATTGGACCATTTCCTTACACCACCCATGAAAATAGACTCAAAATGGATGAAGGACCTCAACATGAGAAAGGAATCCATCAAAATCCTTGAGGAGAACACAGGCAGCAACCTCTTTGACCTCAGCCGCAGCAACTTCTTCCTAGGAACAACGCCAAAGGCAAGGGAAGCAAGGGAAAAAATGAACTATTGGGAGTTCATCAAGATCAAAAGCTTTTGCACAGCAAAGGAAACAGTCAACAAAACCAAAAGACAACTGACAGAGTGGGAGAAGATATTTGCAAACAACATATCAGATAAAGGGCTAGTATCCAAAATCTACAAAGAGCTTAGCAAACTCAACACCCAAAGAACAAATAATCCAATCAAGAAATGGGCAGAGGACATGAACAGACATTTCTGCAAAGAAGACATCCAGATGGCCAACAGACACATCAAAAAGTGCTCCACATCACTGGGCATCAGGGAAATCCAAATCAAAACCACAACGAGACACCACCTCACACCAGTCAGAATGGCTAAAATGAACAAGTCAGGAAATGACAGATGCTGGCGAGGATGTGGGAAAGGGGAACCCTTCTACACTCTATGTGGGAATGCAAGCTGGTGCAACCACTGTGGAAAACAGCATGGAGGTTCCTCAAAAAATTGAAAATAGAGCTACTTTATGACCCAGCGATTGCACTACTGAGTATTTACCCTAAAGATACAAACGTAGTGATCCGAAGGGGCTCATGTACCCGAATGTTTATAGCAGCAATGTCCACAATAGCCAAGCTATGGAAAGAACCTAGATGTCTATCAAGAGATGAATTGATAAAGAAGATGTGATATATATATATATATATATATATATATATATATAATATATATATATACATACATACACAATGGAATACTATGCAGCCATCAAAAGAAATGAACTCTTACCATTTGCGACGACATGGATGGAACTAGAGGGTATTATGCTTAGCGAAATAAGTCAATCAGAGAAAGGCAACTATCATATGATCTCCCTGATATGAGGAAGTGGAGATGCAATGGGGGTGGGGGTTAAGGGGGTAGGAAAAGGAAAAATGAAACAAGATGGGATGGGGAGGGAGACAAACCAAAAGAGACTCTTAATGTCATAAAACAAACTGCGGGGGGTGGGGTGGAGGGGGGTTGGGAGAGGTTGGTGGGGTTAGATTATATGTTTAAATTAAAAACAATTTAATTAATTAAAAAATCAGGGAGTCTAGGAAAATAAAAATAAGACAATCCTAAGCTCACCTTGTCCTACTGATACACCTAAATAATAGCCCCATCAGTGCAATTAATGCAGAAAATAATCCAAAGATTGCAGAACAGACTCTCCACAGTTAATCTTAGAAAGGAGGTCACATTTAGAATGGTAGAAGAGTTGCAAACATGGTCAGGAACTAAATTCCCAGTGAGACAAGGTGGAGGTATGCCACACATGTAAAGAAGGGGTAGGAACAGACACACATGAGGCAACTTAGACCCAGAGGACTTGCACTGGGAAGACAAGTCCCTGTAATATTTGGTCTTGAAAAATATTGGGGCTTAACTACATACAGATACTTTAAAAATCAGCAGACTTGGGTGTCTGGGTGTCTCAGATGGTTAAGTCTGCCTTCAGCTGAGGTCATGATCCCAGGGTCCCAGGATCCTGCTCAGGAGGGAACCTGCTTCTTCTTCTCCCCCTGCCCCTCCTGCCTGCTAGTGTTCTTTCATATCCTCTCTCAAATACATAAAATATTAAAAACAAAACAAAACCAAAACAAAATAAAACAACAACAAAAACAGCAGAGTGGGCTCTAGGAGAATGGGAAGGCAGTAGGAAACTGAGTTCTCATCCTTACAGAGAGGATAGCTGACAACCCAGTAGAGACACAGAAGAGAAGCACCAGTTTGAAAAGTGCTTAGGGTATATGGGAAGGAGATTTATTTACTGGGTTCAGAACTTGTGCTGGAAGGGCATGGGTCTTTAGGGATTTCTCTAATAATGAAAGAGCTGATAAGCACCATTTCTTTCCTCCCAACTGAACCTAGATACCCAGACACCTATGAAAACCAGCACCAAGTCTCGCTACCTAGCCTGCCAATACATGTACCCCATCCCATATCCTCCATTACATTCAGACCCTAAACCTGCTCCATTCAGCAGGAGTCCTTCCAAAGCAACACCTGAGGCAACTCATTCTGCAAGCAGCCCTAACAGTGACCACCATCACTCCAAAGTGACTCTTACCCTGGAAAGAATGGAAGATAACCATACATACCAATTTGATCACAGTCCCAGGAGTGGGCTGGGAACAGACATCCTGATCTCACTGCCAGACAACCCCACCGAAAAGCAAACAAACAAGCAATCTCAAAAGGGACAGCACATGAAAAGGGCCCTGTAGTTTGGGGTCACAGCAACCCAAACAGACATATTAGGGACAGACATCTGGTATGATTGCAGGTCCTGCTCATCAGTAAAAAGTATCTCAGGGTACAATGCATGGAGAGAACCCATGTGGTGTGGTGTGCCCACATATCCAGCAATGGGGCTGAGGGCAGGCATCTGGTCTGACTCAAAGGCAAGCCCAAATTTGCCCCATATTGGCTATGTAAGAACACAAAGATCAAACCCTACTGACAATAGGCAAAAAGGAGCTGCTGTAGCTGATTGGACAAAAGGCAAACATGTCTCAATCACAACAGTAGGACACATGCAACTAGAAACCCTTGTAGCACCTGTTCTGGTGAACAGGGGACATTACACTGCAAGCGACCATAGGACCTCTTCTTCATAAATCCACTACTTTCCTAAGAGATAGAGAGTTAGACAAAATGAGGAGACAGAGGAATATGTCTCAAATGAAAGAACAGGGCAAAACCACACAAAAACACACGCACAAAATGGATATAAACATTATGCCTGATAGAGAATTGAAGTAATAGCCATAAAGATACTCATTGGATGTGAGAAGGGGAGGGGAGGATCTCAGTGAGACTGTCAACAAAGAGGTTGAAAATATAAAGAAAGAACCAATCAGAAGCAAAAAACTCAATAACTGAAGTTAGAAATACACTACAAGGAATAAATAATAGACTACAGGAAACAGAAGAATGGACTAGTGACCTGGAAAACAGTAATGAAAAGCAATCAAATTGAGCAACAAAAAGAAAGAAAGAATAATAAAAAACGAGAGTAGGTTAACAGTGACATCATCAAGTGTAATAACATTTCCATTGTAGTCATTCCAGAAGGAAAATAAAGAGAAAATGGGGCAGAAAATCTATCTGATGAAATAATAGCTGAGAACTTCCCTAATCTGGGAAAGGAAACAGACATCTAGATCCAGGAGGCACAGAGGGTACCCAACAAAATAAACCCAAAGATATCTTCACCAGGACACATAGTAATTAAAATGTCAAAAAAATAGTGATGAAGAGAACTTTAAAAGCAACACAGAAACAGTTACAAATAAGGAAACCCCATCAAGGTATCAGCTAACTTTTCAGCAGAAAGTTTTAGGCCAGAACCTAGTGATATGATTTATTCAAAATGTTAAAAAAGAAAAAAAAAAACTGCAGCCACGAATACACTATTCAGCAAGGCCACCATTCATAATAGAAAGAGAAATAATATTTACCCTAAAGATACAGATATAGTGAAAAGAAGGGCCATCTGTACCCCAATGTTCATAGCAACAATGGCCACAGTCACCAAACTGTGGAAAGAGCCAAGATGCTGTTCAACAGACAAATGGATAAAGAAGATGTGGTCTATATATACAACAGAGTGGAATGCCTACATCAGAAAGGATGAATACCCAATGTTTGTATCAACATGGACGGGACCAGAGGAAATTATGCTGAGTGAAATAAGTCAAGCAGAGAAAGTCAATTATCATATGGTTTCACTTACCTGTGGAGCATAAGGAATAAAATGAAGGACATTAGGATAAAGAAAGGAAAAGTGAATTGGGAGAAATCAGAGGGGGAGATGAACCCGTTAGGGACTGTGGACTCTGAGAAACAAACTGAGGGTTTTGGAGGGAAGGAGTCTTGGGGGTTGGGAGAGGCTGGTGGTGGGTATTAAGGAGCGCACATATTGCATGGAGCACAGGCTGTGGTGCATAAACAATGAATCTTGGAACACTGAAAAAATAAAATAAAATTATTTTTTTAAACAAAAAAATAGTGTTAGCCAGTAAGTTAAGCAACCTAGATGAAATGGATGTATTCCTGTAAAACTATAAACTTCCAAAGCTGAATCAGGAAGAAATTGACAACTTGAATAGACCAATATCTAGTAAAGAGATTGAAGCAGTGGTCAAAAACCTCCCAAAAAACAAGAGCCCAGGACCTAACAGATTCCCAGGGGAATTCTACCAAACTTTCAAAGAAGAAATAATACCTATTCTCCTGAAACCATTTCAAAAAATTGAAGCAGATGGAACACTTCCAGACTCTTTCTATGAAGCCAGCATTACCCTGACCCCCAAACCAGGCAAAGACCCCATCAAAAAGGAGAATTTCAGACCAATATCACTCATGAATATGGATGCTAAGATTCTCAAAAGGATCCTAGCTAATAGGATCCAACAGCACATTAAAAAGATTATCCATCATGACCAGGTGGGATTATCCCTAGGTTGCAAGGGTGGTTCAACATTCGCAAATAAATCAATGTGATAGAACAAATCAATGAGAAGAGAGAAGAACAGCATGGTCCTCTCAATGGATGCAGAAAAAGCATTTGGCAAGATACAGCATCCATTCCTGATTAAAACGCTTTGAAGTATAGGGATAGAGGGAACATTCCTCAACTTCATAAAATCTATCTATGAAAAACCCACAGCAAATATCATCCTCAATTGGAAAAAGATGACAGTCTTCCCTTTGAGGTCAGGAACATGACAAGGATGCCCACTCTTACCACTCTTATTCAACATAGTATTAGAAGTCTTAGCAACAGCAATCAGACAACAAAGAGAAATTGAAGGTATTCAAATTGGCAATGAAGAAGTCAAACTCTTTATCCTCGCAGATGATGTGATATTTTATATGGAAAACCCAAAAGACTCCACCCCCAAACTACTAGAATTCATACAGCAATTCATTAATGTGGCAGGATACAAAGTCAATGTACAGAAGTCAGTTGCTTTCTCATACACTAACAATAAAAATACAGAAAGGGAAATTAGAGAATCGATTCAATTTACTATAGTACCAAGAACAATAAGATACCTGAGAATAAACCTAACAAAGAGGTAAAGTATCTGTACTTGAGGAACTACAGAAGACTAATGAGATTACTACAAATCTGTGATCACCAAGACAGCAGGGTACTGGCACAAAAACAGACACATATACCAGTGGAACAGAGTAGAGCTCCCAGTTGTGGACCCTCAATTCTGTGGTCAAATAATCTTTGACAAAGCAGGAAAAAAGATACAGTAGAAGAAGACAGTCTCTTCAATAAATGGTGCTGGGAAAATTGAATAGCTATATGTAGAAGAATGAAACTCGACCATTCTCTTACACCATACACAAAGATAAACTCAAAATGGATAAAAGACCTCAACGTGAGACAGGAATCCATCAGAATCCTAGAGGAGAACATAGGCAGTAATTTCTTGATATCAGCCACAGCAACTTCTTTCAAGATATGTCTCCAAAGGCAAAGGAAACAAAAGCAAAAATGAATTTTTGGGACTTCATCAAGATCAAAAGCTTTTGCACCGCAAAGGAAACAGTCAACAAAACAAAGAGGCAACCCATGGAATGGGAGGAGATATTTGCAAATGACAGTACAGACAAAAGGCTGATATCCAGGATCTATAAAGAACTCCTAAAACTCAACACATACAAAACAGATAATCGTGTCAAAAAATGGGCAGAACCCAATATTCATAGCAGCAATGGCCACAGTCGCCAAACTGTGGAAAGAGCCAAGATGCCCTTCAACAGATGAAAGGATAAAGAAGATATGGTCCATATATACAATGGAATATTATGTCTTCATCAGAAAGGATAAATACCCAATTTTTGTATCAACATGGACATGACTGGAGGAGATTATGTTGAGTGAAATAAGTCAAGCAGAGAGAGTCAATGATCATATGGTTTCACTTACTTGTGGAACACAGGGAATAACACGGAGGACATTGTGTTGGAAAGGAGAAGTCAGATGGGTGAAATTAGAAGGGGAGATGACCCATGAGAGACTGTGGACTCTGAGAAAAAAATGAGGGTTTTGGAGGGAGGGAGGTTGGGAGGTTGGGTGAGCCTCGTGGTGGGTATTACAGAGGGCACGTATTGCATAGAGCACTGGGTGTGGTGCATAAACAACAAATCTTGGGACACTGAAAAAAAATTAAATTTCAAAAAAAGAAGATATGGGCCATATATACAATGGAATATTATGCAGCCATGAGAAAGGATGAATACTCAACTTTTGTATCAACATGTGCGGGTTTAGGAGATTATGCTGAGTGAAATAAGTCAAGCAGAGTAAGTCAATTACCATATGTTTTCACTTACTTGTGGAGCATAAGGAATAACATGGAGGACATTAGGAGAAGGAAAGGAAAAGTGAATTGGGGTAAATCAGAGGGGGAGATGAAATATGAAAGATGTGGAGTCTGAGAAAAAAACTGAAAGTTTTGGAATTGAAGGGGGTGATAGAATGGGTGAGCCTGGTGGTGGGTATTAAGGAGGGAATGTATTGCATGGATCACTAGGTATGATGCATAAACAATGAATCTTGGAACACTGAAACGATAAAGTTAAATTAAAAAAAAGAAAGAGAAACAAAAATTTTCAGGACAAACAAAAATTAAGTGAATTCATATCACCATTAAATCAGCCTTACAAAAAATGTTAAAGGGAATTCTTTGGAAAGAAAAAGTCATAATCAGGTGTATGAAATTTAATAAAGGAAAAAATCATAGGTCAATAAAAACATAATAAAAGTAGTAGAAGATTAAACTCTTTAAAACTGGTACAGAGGTTAAAGCACAAAAGCAATAATAAATTATATCTATAAAAATTAGTCAAGGAGGTCTAGCTACTTCAATTGGTGGAACATGTGACTCTTGACCTTAGGGTTATGAGTTTGAGCTCTGTGTTACATGTAGAGATTACTTTAAAAAATATTTAAAAAAATTAGTCAAAGAATTCACAGAAGAAGAAGATGTAAAGAATGATATACACATGAAATGTGTTGGGGGAAGCAAAAAATTAGAACTTCTTGAATGAGTTCAAACATTAAGTGATTATCAGGGCACCTGGATGGCTCCATCATTAAGCATCTGCTTTGGCTCAGGTCATAATCCCAGCATCCTGGGATTGAGACCTGCACCAGGCTCCCTGCTCAGTGGGAAGCCTGCTTCTCCCTCTCCCACTTCCCCTGCTTGTGTTCGTTCTCTCACTATATTTCTCTCTGTCAAATAAATAAATAAAATCTTTACAAACAAATAAACATTAAGTGATTAACAACTTAGTATAGACTGCTTATGTACATAAAATGTTATACATCAACCTAAGAGTAACCAAAAATCAAAAAACTTGTGATAGATATAAAAAAGAGAAAAAAAATCTAAGCATATCATAAAATAAAGCAAATTATAAGAGAAGAGAGCAAGAGAAGAAATGAAAAGAGTAAAACTACAAAAAGAACTAAACCAAAGAACAAGAAGACTGTAAGTATATACCTATCAATAATTACTTCGAATTGAAATGGACTAAATGCTCCAATCAAAAGATGTAGGGTTACTGAATGGATAAAAAAATGAGACTGATTTATATGCTGCCTACTAGAGACTCATTTTAGACCTAAAGACACCTGCATATTGAAAGAAAGGGATGGAAAACATTTGCCATGCAAAGTAAAGTAAAAACAAAGCTGGGGTAACAATGCTTATATTAGAAAAAATGTACTAAAACAAAGACTGTAACAAGAGACAAAGGAGAACACTACATAATCATAAAGACAGCAATTCTATAAGATATAACAGTTGTAAATATTTATGCACCCAACATAGGAACATCCAACTACCCAGGCAACTAATAACAAACATAAAGGATGAAATCAATAATAATACAATGGACTTAAATGCCCACTTACATCAATGGATAAATCATCCAGAAAAAAACAATAAGGAAACTGTGGCTTCAAGTGACATATTGAACCAGAAGGATCTAACAGATATTTTCAGAAAATTTCATCCTAAAACAGCAGAACATATATTCTTTTCAGGTGCACATGGAACATTCTCCAGAATAGATCACAAGTTATGCCACAAAACAAGTCTCAACAAATTCGATAAGACTGAAATAATGTCATGTACCCTCTCTGACCACAGCAGTAAGAAACTGAAAATAAATCACAAGAAAAAATCTGGAAAGGACATAAAACCGTGGAGGTTAAATAATGTGCTACTTGGGGTGCCAGGGTGGCTCAGCTGGTTAAGCATCTGCTTTCAGCTCAGGTCGAGATCCCAGGGTCCTGGGTTGGAGCCCTAAGACAGGTTCCTTGCTCAGCAGGGAGCCTGCTTCTCATTCTCCCCCTGCCCTTCTCCTTGCTTGTGTGTTCTCTCTGTCTCAAATATTTAAATAAAATATTTTTAAAAAATCAGTTAAAAAATAATGTGCTACTAAATAATGAACAGTTCAATGAAACAAAAATATACATGGACACAAATAATAAACACACAACAATTTGGGCTGCAACAAAAGCTGTTCTAAGATGAAAGATTATAACAATACAAACCTACCTCAAAAACAAGAAAAATCTTAAATAAAAAAATCTTACTTTACATCTAAAGGAACTAGGGGGAAATAGTTAAAAATAGAGAAAACAACAAAGTCAAAGCCAGGAGAAGGAAAGACATAATAAATATTAGAGCAGAAATGAATGAAATATAGACAAAAAATGAAAGGAAGAAAAAGAAAGGAAGAAAGAAGAAAAAAGTACAGATCAAGAAAACTAGGAGCTGGTTCCTTGAAAAGAGCAACAAAATTGATAAATCTTTAGCAAGATAAGATTCATGAAAAAGAGATAGAGATGATAGATAAAAAGATAGATGATAGATGGATAGATAGGTGATAAATATGACTCAAATAAATCAAAGAATGAAAGAGGAAAAATAAAAATGCCACAGAAAATAAAGAATAAGAGAATATTTAAAAAATTATATGCTAGCTAATTAGAGAAGCTAAAATAAATGGATAAATTTCTGGAAACATTTTATCCACCCAAACTGACAAGGAACACATAGAAAAAGTGTACAGATCTATTACCAGCAATGAAATTGTATCAGTCAACATGAAACAAAAGTTCAGGGCCAGATGCCATCACAGGTAAATTCTACCAAACATTTAAAGAAGAGTTAATACCTATTCTTGAACTATCCAAAAAATAGAAGAGGAAAGAAAGCTTCCCAATTCATTCTACAAAACCATCATTAGCTTGTTTCCAAAACAGAAAACAAAACAAAACAAAACAAAACAAAACAAAATCTCTACAATAAAAGAAGAGAAAGAGAAGAGAAGAGGAGAGGAGAGGAGAGGAGGGGAGGGGAGGGGAGGGGAGAGGACAGGACAGGACAGGAGAGGAGAGGAGAGGAGAGGGAGCTACAGGCCAAACTCTCTGATGAATGTAGACGTAAAAATCCTTCACAAAGTATTAGCAAACTGATTCCAGCAATATACTGAAAAGTTAATTCACCATGACAAGGTGGTATATTTTCCAGGGACATGAAGGTAGTTCAATATTTAAAATATTCAACAATCAATCAATGTGATACACCTCAAAACAAGAATCAGATGTTCATTTTGATAGATGCAGAAAAAAGCATACGACAAAATTTCACATCCATTCATGATAAAAACTCTAACAAAGGAGGTTTAGAGGAAACACACATCAACATAATATAGGCCATATATGAAAAACCCACAGGTAATATCATATTCAATGGTGAAAATTAAGGGTTTACCTTCTCAGATTGGGAACAAAACAAGGATATCCACTCTTACCAATTCTATTCAACTTGGTACTGGAAGTTGTAGCCACAGCAACCAGACACAAAAGACATCCAGATTAGTAAGGAAGAAGTAACATTTTTACTCTTTGCAGATGACACAGCACTATATATAGAAAGTCTGAAGGACTTCTCCAAAATGCAGCTAGAACAGTTTGAACAAATTCAGTAAAGGCACAGGTTACAAAATTAATGTACAGAACTCTTCTGTATTTCTGTACAATAATAGTGAAGCAGTAGAACGAGAAATTAAGAAAATCATCCCATTTACAACTGTACCAAAAATAATAAGATACCTAGAAATAGACTTAACCAAAGAGGGGAAAGACCTATAATCTAAAAATTATAAAGGACTGATGAAAGAAATTGAAGACAACACAAAGAAGTAGACAAATATTCCATGCTTGTGGATCAGAAGAACAAATATTGTTAGAATGTCTATACTACACAAAGCAATATACACATTTAATGAAATCCCTATCAAAATACCATTCATAGGAGAATGGAAAGAAAAATAAGATTAAAAACATAAAGAGAGGTAAACCATAAGAGACTCTTAGCTATAGAGAACAAACTGAGGGTTGATGGAGGGGTGGTGTGGGGGGATAGGTTAAACAGGTGATGGGTATTAAAGAGGACACTTGTTGTTGTGATGAACACTGAGTGTTGAATGTAAGTGATGAATCACTGAAGTCTAATCCTAAACCAAAAAGAAGAAAGAGAGGAAGGAAGGAACGAAGGAAGGAACGAAGGAAAAGAAATAAATAAAAGAAAGAAATCTTGAAGAAAAGAAAAGAAAGAGGATCCTATTAAGCAAAAGTTGGCTAGGGATGAAGTTGTATTGAAGTTAGAATAGACATAATAAATGTCATTGTAATTAGAAAAAAGAAAACACCACCAGCATTTTTCAAAGAGCTAGAACAAACAATCCTAAAGTTTGTATGGAACCACAAAACAAACAAACAAACAAACAAAAAAGCAGAATAGCCAAAGCCATCTTGACAAAGAAAAACAAAGCTGGAGATATCATAATTCTGGAATTGAAGTTATATTGCAAAATTGTAGTAATTAAGGTAGTATGGTACTGGCACAAAAATAGATACATAGATTAATAGAACAGAATTGAAAACCCAATAAGCCCATAATCATATAATCAATTAAACTTCAACAAAGCAGGAAAAATATTGTTTCTTTTTTAAGATTTTATTTATTTGACAGAGATACAGAGAGAGAGAGGGAACACAAGCAGGGGGAGAGGGAGAGGGAGAAACAGGTCTCCCACAGAACAGGGAACCCCATGTGGGCCTCAATCCCAGGACCCTGGGATTATGACCTGAGCCAAAGGCAGATGCTTAATGACTGAGCCACCTAGGTGCCCAAAGCAGGAAACAATATTGAATGGAAAAAATTCCCATCAACACATGGTTTTAGGAAAAATGGACAGCAACATGCAAAAGAAAGAAATTGGACCACTTTCTTACACCATGCACAAAAATAAATTCAAAATGGATTTGAGACCTAAATGTGAGACCCGAAACCACAAAAATCCTAGAAGAGAACACAGGCAGTACCTTCTGTGACATTAGTGGTAGCAACATTTTTCTAGGTATGTCTCTTGAGACAAGGGAAACAAAAGCAAAAATAAACAGTTGGGAGTTCATCAAAATAAAATGCTTCTGCACAGCAAAGGAAACAACCAACAAAATTAAAAGGCAAACTATGAAATGGGATATTTTCAAATAAGAAGTTAGGGGCACCTGTGTGGCTCAGTCTGTTAAGGGTTTGCTTTGACTCAAGTTGTGATTCCAGGGTCCTGGGACTGAGCCCCACATCAGGATCCCTACTCAGCATGGGGCCTGCTTCTTTCTCTGGCCCACCACCTTCCTCCCCCACCCAGTCACACTCATTCATGCTCTCTCTCTCTCTCTCTCTCAGATAAATAAATTAAATCTTAAAAAAAAATCTCTCTGATAAAAAAGTTTGTATCCGAAGTATACAAAGAACTTATACAACTCAACTCCCAAAAACCAAAAAATCCAATTAAAAAATGGGTAAAGGATATGAACAGATGTCTCTTCAAAGAAGATACAAAGATGGCCAACAGACATATGAAAGATATTCATCATCACTTATCTTCATGGAAATTCAAATCAAAACTATAATGAGATATCACCTCACACCTTCCAAAACAACTAAAATCAACAACACAAGAAAGAAATGGTGTTGGTGAGGATTGAAAAAAATGAACATTTGCACACAACTGGTGGGAATGTAACCTGTTGCAGCCACTTGGAAAACAGCATGGAGTTTCCTCAAAAAAGTTAAAAATAGGACTAGCAAAAGAATCCAAAACACCCATTCGAAGGATATGCACCCCCATGTTTAGGGCAGCATTATCTACAAAGCCAAGATGTGGATGCAACTTAAATGTCCACTGATGAATGGATAAAGAAGATGTTGTGTGTGTGTGTGTGTGTGTATACACATAAACATATGTATATGTGTATATGTATATATACATATATGTATAATATACAATGAAAGATTATGCAGCCATAAAAATGAAATCTTGCCATTTACAATCACATGGAAGGAGCTAGAGATGATGATGCTAAGTGAAATAAGATACCATATGATTCCACTCATATGTGGAATTTAAGAAACAAAACAAAAGAGCAAAAGAATAAAAAAGATAAATAAACAAACATTATATATGTTTGTTATTAGACCAATTATAAAGACCAAACTAGTGGGTGTTTTTCAAGTAAGATGGTGGTGTAGTAGGTGTACCTGAGGTTCATCTCATCCCTAGAACATAAGGAGACAGCTCTCAAATCTCTCTGGATAACCCAGAATTAAACTGAAGACTGAAAAAACAAACTCTGTAACTAAAATAAGAGAAGAAGCCACATCAAAGAAGGTAGGAAGTGTGGAGACATGGTTTAAGGGAGAAATGGATCGTGGGTGCTGAGGAGAGGAGGGAGCTGTGGTCCAGAGAATGGCCAGAGAGAGTAAAGCACACAGAGGATTGCACAAGGCAAATATTTCCCCAAAGCCATTGGCTGGGAAAATGAGAGGGGCTTAGTTTTGTGAGTTCTTGCAAAAAAGTGGGACTTAAAGACTGGAATTTTAAAAGACAGTGGCCTTGGCTGGGACAGAGCCCTGAAGGCACTACTGTGTCCCTGGACAGAAGGCCCACAAACAATGCCAGTGCAGAGAGTATGGAAATAGCAATCTGAAGAATGCCTGGGATACACAGTAGGGAGACTCCTCTTCTTAGAGGCATCCCTAGATGTAGCAAACTACTTCTTTTGGCTCTCCCAGAACAAAGGAGACATTTCCCTTCCACGCCCCTCAGCATAAATATAGAGCTGCCTCTGTAAAGCACCTCAGCCCCAGCACTTGCTGCCTAACCTGCTTAGCTCAAGTCCCACACCCCTTCACTCTGCAGTGACTTCCCATCTTGTCAAGCTTGCATCAGTCCCAGTGTGATGGGCCTCTTCCCCAGAAGATGAGCAGAAACCCCACCCCAACACACACACACACACACACCACATGTCCCAACCAAAGAGTTCTGTAGGGCTTCATTTCTCTTGGAAGTGGTGTCAGGTCTCATTTAAGGAGCAGACCAGAGTGAACCTACTGAAAACTAGCTATATTCTGGCCAAGGTCCAAACACTGCCCACTGCAGGCAAGGAGAGCCTCCACGGATAAAATTTCTGAAGGACAGAATAGCAAAGACACTGTAGCACAGTGCATGAATCATACACCAGAGACATCTTTGAAGTGTAGGTCCTGGACAATATATGACCTTCACTTCATAAAGCAGGAAACATAACAGGCTTTTCTAACACACAGAACACAGAGACATAGACAAAATGCCAAGGTCAGGAATTCATCCCAAATGAAACAAAAAGATAAGATTGTGGCCAAAGATCTAAGTGAAGCAGATATAAGTAACACACTTGATGGAGAATTGAAAGCAATAATCAGGAGAATATGAGCTGAGCTTGAGAAAAAAATGGAAGGCTTCAGGGTAGGCCTTTATAGCAGAGATAAAAGAGTTAAAAATAGTCAGAAATAAAAAAATACAATAACTGAAATTAGAACAGACCTGAGGCAATGAACACAAGGCTGGAAGAAGGAAGAGAAAGGATAAGTGATATAGAAGAGAAAATAATGGAAAATAATAAAGCTGCACAAAAGAAAGAAAGAACTATGGATCATGAGAATAGATTAAGGGATGTAATGTTACGTCTAATGTATTTAATGTAATAACATTCATGTTACAGGAGTCCCAGAAGAAGAAGAAGAGAGAAAAAGGGGGTGGGTGATTTATTTAAGGAAATCATAACTGAATACTTCCCTATTCTGAGTAAGGAAACACATATCCTAATCCAGGAGGCACAGAGAACTCCCATAAAAATTAACAAAGGAGACATATTGTATTTAAATTTGTGAAATAGGGGCTTCTGGGTGGCTCAGTGGGTTGAGCCTCTACTTTCAGCTCAGGTCATGATCTTAGGGTCCTGGGATCAAGCCCCACATCAGCCTCTCTGCTTGGCGGGGAGCCTGCTCACCACCTCCAACCCCCACCTCTCTGCCTACTTGTGATCTCTCTCTCTCTCTTTCTGTCAAATAAATAAATACAATCTTCATAAATAGATAAATAAATAAATAAATTGTGAAATATAGCAATAAAGAAAAAAGTCTTAAAAACAGCAGGACAGGGGCACCTGGGTGGCTCAGTGGGTTAAAGCCCCTGCCTTTGGCTCAAGTCATGATCCCAGGGTACTGGGTTTGAGCCCCGCATTGAGCTCTCTGCTCAGGGGGTAGCCTGCTTCCCTTCTCTCTCTGCCTGCCTCTCTGCCTGCTTGTGGTCTTTGTCTGTCAAATAAATAAATAAAATCTTTGAAAAAAAAAAACAGCAGGACCAAAGAAGAGCCTAACTTACTAGGGAAGATCCATAATGCTAGGCACAGATGATCTCTCAACAGAAATGTGACAAGCCAGAAGGGAGTAGTTGATATGCTCAGTGTGCTGAGTGGGAAATATCTGTAGTCAAGAGTACTTTATTCAGGAAGGCTGTCGCTCAGAACAGGAGACATAATTTCCCAGACAAACAAACACTGAAAGAGTTCATGACCACTAAACCACCCCTGCAAGAAATATTAAAGTGCACTCTTTGAATGAGATTAAAGACCAAAAGTAACAGAGACTAGAAAGGAATACGGACATCTCCAGGAGCAACAACAAAACAAGTAATATAATGGCACTAAATACATATCTATCAACAATTACTCTGAATGTAAATGGATTAAACCATTCAATCAAAAGACACAGGGTGTCAAAATCAAAAGAAAACAAGACCCACATATGTGCTGCCTATAAGAGAGTCATATTAGACCTCAAGACACCTGAAGACTGAAAGTGAGGAGGTGGAGAAATATTTATCATGCAAATAGACAACAAAAGAAAGCCAGAGTAAGAGTATCTATGTCAGAAAAATTAGATTTTAACCCAAAGACTGTGTGGCACCTGGGTGGCTCAGTCAGTTAAGCATCTGCCTTCAGCTCAGGTCATGATCCCAGGGTCCTGCAGTTTAGTTCTGCATGGGGCTCCTTGCTCAGAGGGGAGTCTGTTTCTCCTTCTGCCTTCCACTCCCCTTGCTTGTGTGTGTACTCTGACAAAAAAGAAAAAAAGAAAAAAGAAATGCTTAAAAATCCCCAAAGACTGTATGTAGGAAGAGCACTATATCAAAATGAAAGGGGCTATCTAACAAAAGCACTACATCATAATAAAAGGGGCTACCCAACAAGAAGATCTAACAATTATAAATACTTGTGCCCCCAACATCAGAGCACCCAAATATATAAATCAATTAATAACAAATATAAAGGAACTCAATAATACAAAAATAGTAGAGGACTTTAACACCCCACTTACATCAATGGACAGATCATCTAAACAAAAAATCAACAGGGAAACAATGGCTTTGAATGACACACTGGACTAGATGGACTTAACAGATATATTCAGAATGTTTCATCTTAAAGCAGCAGAACACACATTTTTTTCAACTACCCATGGGATGTTCTCCAGAATATGTCACTCTAGGTCACAAAACAGGTCTCAAGAAGTACAAAAAAGATTTGAGATCATACTATGCATCCTTTCCTCCCACAACATTATGAGACTAGAAGTCAAATACAAGAAAAAAATTGGAAAGATCACCAATATGTGGAGGTTAAGTGACATACTACTAAAGAATGAATGTGTCAACTAAGAAAAGAAGAAATAAAAGAAAATTGAATGTTTCCATTAGAAAGGATGAATACCCAACTTTCGTATCAACATGGATGGGACTGGAGGAGGTTATGCTGAGTGAAGTAAGTCAAGCAGAGAGAGTCAATTATTATATGGTTTCACTTAGTTGTGGAGCATAAGGAATAACATGGAGGATATGAGGAGAAGGAAAGGAAAAGTGAATTGGGGGAAACTGGAGGGGGGATGAAGCATGAGAAACTGTGGACTCTGAGAAACAAACTGAGGGTTTTGGAGGTGAGGGAAGTGGGGGATAGGTGAGCCTGGTGGCGGGTATTAAGGAGGGCACATATTGCATGGAGCAATGGTTGTGGTGCATAGACAATGAATCTTGGAACACTGAAAAAATAAAATATTAAAAAAAAGAATAAAGAAAATTGAATCCAACAGTACATTAAAAGAATCATGCATCATGACCAAGTTGGATTTATTCCTGGGTTGTAGGAGTGGTTCAGTATCTGCAAATCAATCAAAGTGATGCACCAGATTAATAAAAGAAAGGTGGAGAACCATATGATCCTTTCAATAGATCGAGAAGAAGCATTTGACAAATACAGCATCCATTCTTCATAAAATCCCTCAACAAAGTAAGGATAGAGGGAACATAACTCAACATAATAAAGGCCATATATGAAAAAACCACAGCTAATATCATCCTCAACAGGCAAAAAGCAAGAACTTTCCCTCTAGAGTCAGGAACAAGACAGAGATGTTCACTGTCACCACTGGTATTTTAACATAGTACTGGAAGTCCTAGCCTCAGCAACCAGAACACACGAAGAAATAAATCAGCAAGGAAGAAGTCAAACTTTCACTATTAGCACATGACATAATACTCTATGTAGAAAAGCTACCAAAAAATAGCTAGAACTGATACACAAATTCAGTAAGGTCATAAGATACAAAATTAGCAACAGGAATCTGTTGCATTTTGATACACCAATAACAAGCTGCAGAAAGAGAAATCAAGGAACCAGTCCCATTTGCACTGCATGAAAATCCATAAGATATCTAGGAATCAACTTAATAAAGCGGTGAAACCTATGCTCTGAAAACTACAAAATACTGATGAAGGAAAGTAGAAAGGGTGCAAATAAGTGGAAAGGCATTCCATTCTCCTGGACTGGAAGAACAAATATTGTTAAAATGTCTAAACTATCCAAAGTAATCTACACACTTAATGCAATCCCTATCACAATACCACCATCATTTTTCACAGGGCTAGAATAAACAATCTTAAAATTTGTATTGAACCACAGAAGACCCTGTATAGCCAAAGCAATCCTGAAAAAGAAAATCAAAGCTGGAGGCATCACAATTCTGGACTACAAGTTATAGTACAAAGTTGTGATAATATAAACAGTTGGTACTGGCACAAAAAAATAGATAAATAGATCAACAGAGCAGAATGGAATACCCAGAAATGAACCCACACCTATAAGGTCAAGTAATCTTCCAAAAAAAAAAAAAAAACAGGAAAGAATATCCAATTGGAAAAAAGATAGTTTCTTCAACAAATGCTGCGGGGAAAACTAGACAGCACTATGCAGAAGAATGAAACTGGACCACTTTCTTACACCACACACAAAAAGAAACTCAAAATGCACTAAATACCTAAATGTGAGATGGGAACCCACTAAAATCCTGAGGAAGAACAGAGGCAGTAACCTCTTTGACATTGGTCATAGCAACTTCTTTCTAGATACATCCCCAGAGGCAAGGGAAACAAAACCAAAATGGAACTATTGGGATTTCATCAAGATAAAAAGCTTTGCACGGTGAAGGAAACAGTCAAGAAAACTAAAATGCAACCTGTGGGATGGGAAGATTTGCAAATGACATATCTTACAAAGTCTTTGTATCTAAAATATAAAAAAAAACCATAAAACTCAACACTCCAAAAATGGAATAATCCAATTTAAACCTAGACAGAAAACATGAATAGACATTATTCCAAATAAGACATATAGATTGCCAACAGACACAAAAAGATACTCAACATCATTCATTATCAGGAAAAGGCAAATCAAAACTCAATGATAAATTATTATTCAACATACGTAAGGAACATATTCAGCTCAAGAGCAAAAAAACACAAATATTCCAATTACAGATAGTCAAAGAATTTCAATAGATATTTTAAAATTGTATTTATTTGAAAGAGAGCGAGAAAGACTGAGCATGATCTGGGGGTGCAGCAGAGGAAGAGGGAGAAGCAGATTCCCTCTTGAGCATGGAACCCAATGCGGGACTTGATCCCAGGACTCTGGGATCATGACCTGAGTTGAAGGTAGACCCTTAACTGACTGAGCCACTCAGGCCCCCCTAGATATCACTATCAGGAAATTGCAAATCAAAATTTCAAATAGATATTTCCTCACACTTGCTAAAATGTCCATTGTTGAAGGATATTGAGATAAGTCAACATTTGTGCACTGTTGGTAGAAATGTAAATTGGTAAAACCAATGTGTAAGCCATGTAGGTTCTTCAAAATATTAAAATTGGAACTAATATGTGATCAAGCAATCCCACACTTGGTATTTTCCAAAGGAAACAAAATCAGCAACTCACAGATATATCTACACTCTCATGTTCATTGCAGCATTTTTCACAGTAGTTAAAATGGAAACAACCCAAGTGTCCTTCAACATATGAATGGATTAAAAAAATGTGTTTACACACACACTATTAAGCAATTAAAAAAGAAAATTCTGTCATTTCTGACAACATAGATTAAAGTAGAAGGCACTATGCTGCGTGAGATAAGCTAGATGGAGAGAAACAAACTGTACAGTATCAGTAGATTCTTTAAAGCTGATTTGATAAAGAGAAAAATATATATAAGATGGCTGCAAGATATGGATGGAGGGGAAAACAGGGAGGTACCACCTTTCACTAAAAATGAACAAGCTCTGGGGCACCTGGGTGGCTCAGTGGGTTAAAGCCTCTGCCTTCAGCTCACGTCATGATCCCGGGGTCCTGGGATCGAGCCCTGCATCGGGCTCTCTGCTCGGCATGGAGCCTGCCTCCCCCCTCTCTCTGCCTGCCTCTCTGCCTACTTGTGATTTCTGTCTGTCAAATAAGTAAATAAAATCTTTTAAAAAAAGATGAACAAGCTCTGACAACAATGTACAGTTAATATGGCACTGAGTACTTGAAGTTTGCTGGGACTAAGAGAGTAACTTGCTGATATATTAAGCATTTTCACCCACAGCCACAAAATATTTAACTTGTGAGATGATGGGTATGTTAATTATCTTGATCTTGCTGATTATTTCATAGTTTATATATTTATAAAATGATCACATTGTGCACTTTAAACATATATCATTGTACTTGTCAATTGTTTCTCATTACATCTAGAAAAAATAATAAAGTTGAAGAACCCCACTAAAATGGTCAAAAAATTTAAGTGGCATTTCTCTGAGGAAAATATACAATAGTAAGAGAAGCATTGAAAAGGTGCTTAACATCCATCACCAGTCAGTAGGAAAATGCAAGTCAAAGCCACAGTGAAATGCCTCTCCATACCTATTAGGATTTCTAAGATAAAAATAACAGACAGTAAGTGTTGCAAAAATTTGAAGTAATTGCAACCCTTATACAGGGCTGGTGGAACTGGAAAATGGTGTGGCCCCTTTGAAAAACCATGTGTCACTTCCACAAAATTTTAGACACAGAGTGACAGTTTGATCCAGTATTTTCATTCTTTAGCATCCAAGAGCAATGAAATTATATGATTGTCATAGAAAATTATGGATAATATACACAAAGGAGAAGCCAAATACTCATAATGTGTTGACTGTATAAACAAACTTTGGTGTATGATACAAAGAAATATTACTTGACAATAAAAAGGAATGAAGGGACGCCTGGGTGGCTCAGTTGGTTAAGCAGCTGCCTTCGGCTCAGGTCATGATCCCAGCGTCCTGGGATCGAGTCCCACATCGGGCTCCTTGCTCAGCAGGGAGCCTGCTTCTCCCTCTTCCTCTGCCTACCACTCTGTCTACCTATGCTCGCTCTCTCTAACAAATAAATAAATTTAAAAAAAATCTTTAAAAAGGAATGAAATACTGATTTATGCTACAACATACGTGAGCCTTGAACACATGCTAAGTAAGAGAAGTAAGCTATAAAAAAGCTTTCATTGTATGATTTCATTGACAAGAATTTTGATTAGTGATGGCCTATGTCTGGGAAAAGGGAAGATGTATATTGAATGTTATTCAGTATGAGTTTATTTTTCCAATGCTAAAAATGTACTAACATTAGATTGTGGTGATTATTGTATGACTCTGAATATACTATGATAATTTGATTGTACACATTATGTAAGTGAATTTCATAATAGCTCAATTATATCCCTCTAAAGATGTTTTTAAAAAGTCATGATTAAGAGAATATAATTTGAAGCCATAGAATAAGAGAATACATTTGTAAAGCACATAGCTGATGAAGAACTTGTGCATAAAACATATAAAATCTCTGAAGGATAAATAATTAGCATATATATATAATAGAAGACTTGATCTGGAACTTTACTCGAAAGCAACTAAATGATTATCAAACCTTTTAGCAGTTTAAGTAATACAAATCAAATTTAAATTATATAGCATACCGCAACATATCTGTCAGAATGACTAAAATCCAAATAACCAGCAATACTGAATGATGGCCAAGGTGGAAATGCAAAATGGTACAACACTTTCAAAGGCAATTTTACATTTTTTAAATTAAGTTAAAGAAGGACCTATAAAAACAAGCAATCTTATCCCTAGATTTTACACAATAAATTAATAACACGGTGTTGGAAGGTAGCACAAAGTTTAAAATATATTTACATGAGACCATACTGATAAATGGTTTAACAAATAAATAGGGAAGGGACAAAAATTCCTTACAGAATCCCAAATAATAAATATGTAGATACTCATTTCCTGAAGGTGGAGCTTATGCCCTTATCATTTTGAGTGTCGTTCACGTTTAAAAGTAAAATATGGAGGGGCTCTTAGGTGTCCCAATCAGTTGGGCATCTGACCCTCGGTTTCTGCTCAGGTCATGATCTCAGGGTCATTGGATCAAGCCCTGCATCAGGCTTTACACTCAGCGTGGGTTGACTTGAGTTTTTCTGTCTCCCTTTCCTTCTTCCCTTGCCCCTCCCCATTGCTCAAATAAATGAATATCATTTTTAAAACATAAAAAAATAAGAACAGGGTATGGAAAGGGAAAATGTAACTTTAAAATGGAAAAATCCTGGAGCACCTGGGTGGCTCAGTCAGCTGTGCACCTGCCTTCAGCTCGGATCATGATCCCAGGGTCCTGGGTTCAAGCCCAGCATTGGGCTCCCTGCTCCACAGAAAGCCTGCTTCTCCCGCTCTCCCTGCTTGTGTTCTTTCTCTTTCTGTGTGTGTCTCTCTCTCAAATAAATAAATAAAATATTTAAATAAATAAATAAATAAAATGGAGAAATCCTGGCTAACACTAATTTTCTTTTTTTTAATTTATTTATTTTTTTAAATTTCTTTTCAGTGTTCCAGAATTCATTGTTTATGCACCACACCCAGTGCTCCATGCAATACATACCCTCCATAATGCCCATCACCGGGCTCACCCAACTGCCCACCCTCGCCCCTCCAAAACTCTCAGATTGTTTTTCAGAGTCCCATAGTCTCTCATCGTTCATCTCTCCCTCCAATTTCCCCCAACTCCCTTCGCTCCAGCTCCCCATGTCCTCCATTATTTCTTATGCTCCACAAATAAGGGAAACCATATGATAATTGACTCTCTCTGCTTGACTTATTTCACTCAGCATGATCTCTTCCTGTCCATGTTGATACAGAAGTTGGGTATTCATCCTTTCTGATGGAGGCATAATACTCCATAGTATATATGGACCACATCTTCCTTACCCATTCATCTGTTGAAGGGCATCTTTGTTCTTTCCACAGTTTGGCGACCGTGGCCATTGCTGCTATGAACACTGGGGTACAGATGGCCCTTCTTTTCACCACATCTGTATTTTTGGGGAAATACCCTGTAGTTCAATTGCAGGGTCATAGGAAAGCTCTATTTTTTATTTCTTAAGGAATCTCCACACTGTTTTCCAAATTGGCTGCACCAACTTGCATTCCCACCAATAGGGTAAGGGGGTTCCCCTTTCTCAACATCCTCTCCAACACACGTTGTTTACTGTCTTAAGGCCATTCTAACTGGTGTAAGGTGGTATCTCAATGTGATTTTGATTTGAATCTCCCTGATGGCTAGTGATGATGAACATTTTTTCATGTGTCTGATAGCCATTTGTATGCCTTCATTGAAGAAGTGTCTGTTCATGTTTTCTGCACATTCTTTGACATGATTATCTGTTTTGTGTGTGTTGAGTTTGAGGAGTTCTTTATAGATCCTGGATATCAGCCTTTTGTCTGTACTCTCACTTGCAAATATCTTCTCCCATTCTGTGGGTTGCCTCTTTGTTTTGTTGACTGTTTCCTTTGCTGTGCAGAAGCTTTTGATCTTGATGAAGCTCCAAAGATTGATTTTTGCTTTTGTTTCCTTTGCCTTTGGAGACATATCTTGAAAGAAGTTACTGTGGCTGATATCAAGAGGTTACTGCCTATGTTCTCCTCTAGGATTCTGATGGATTTCTGCCTCACGTTGAAAGCTTTTATCCATTTCAAGTTTATCTTTGTGTATGGTGTAAGAGAGTGGTCAAGTTTCATTCTTCTACATATAGCTGTCCAATTTTCCCCGCACCATTTATTGAAGAGATGTCTTTTTCCCAGTGTTTATTTTTTCCTGCTTTGTCAAAGATTATTTGACCATAGATTTGAGGGTCCATATCTGGACTCTCTACTCTGTTCCACTGGTCTATGTGTTTGTTTTTATGCCAGTACCATGCTGTCTTGGTGATCACAGCTTTGTAGTAAAGCTTGAAATGAGGCAACGTGATGCCGCCAGTTTTGTGTTTCTTTTTCAACATTTCCTTAGCCATTCGGGGTCTTTTCTGATTCCATATACATTTTAGGATTGCTTGCTCCAGCTCTTTGAAAAGTGCTGGTGGAATTTTGATCGAATGGCTTTGAAAGTATAGATTGCTCTACCCAGTATAGACATTTTAACAATGTTTATTCTTCCAATCCACGAGCATGGAATGGTCTTCCATCTTTTTGTGTCTTCTTCAATTTCTTTCATGAATCTTCTGTAGATCCTCGAGTACAGATCCTTTACCTCTTTGGTTAGATTTATTCCCAGGTATCTTATGGTCCTTGGCACTATAGTAAATGGAATCGATTCTCTAATTTCCCTTTCTGTGTTTACATTGTTAGTGTATAAGAAAGCAACTGATTTCTGTGCATTGACTTTCTATCCTGCCACATTACTGAATACCATATGAGTTCTAGTAGTTTGGGGGTGGAGTCTTTTGGGTTTTCCATATAAAGTATCATGTCATCTGCGAAGAGGGAGAGTTTGACTTCTTTATTGCCAATTTGAATACCTTTTATTTCTCTTTGTTGTCTGATTGCTATTGTTAGGACTTCTAATACTATGTTGAACAAGAATGGTGAGTGTGGACATCCATGTTGTGTTCCTGATCTCAACGGAAAGGCTGTCACCTTTTTCCCACTGAGGATGATATTTGCTGTGAGGTTTTCATAGACAGATTTTATGAAGTTGAGTAATGTTCCCTCTATCCCTATACTTTGAAGCTTTTTAACCAGGAACAAATGCTGTATCTTGTCAAATGCTTTTTCTGCATCCATTGAGAGGACCATGTGGTTCTTCTCTCTTCTCATTGATTTGCTCTATCACATTGATTGATTTGCGAATGTTGAACCACCCTTTCAATCCAGTAATCCCATCTGGTCATGGTGGATAATCTTTTTAATGTGCTGTTGGATCCTATTAGCTAGGATCTTGTTGAGAATCTTAGAATCCATATTCATCAGGGATATTGGTCTGAAAAATCTCCTTTTTGGTCGGGGCTTTGCCTGGTTTGGTGATCAGGGTAATCCTGGCTTCATAAAAAAGAGTCTGGAAGTGTTCCATCTGCTTCAATTTTTTGAAACAGCTTCTGGATAATAGGTATTATTTCTTCTTTGAAGGTTTGGTAGAATTCCCCTGGGAATCCATCAGGTCCTGGGCTCTTGTTTTTTGGGAGGTTTTTGCTCACTGTTTCAATCTCATTACTAGATATCAGTCTATTCAAGTTGTCAATTTCTTCCTGGTTCAATTTTAGAAATTTATACTTTCCCAGGAATGTATCCATTTCATGTAGGTTGCTTAACTTATTGGCATATAACTGTTGATAATAATTTCTGATGATTGTTTCTGTTCCTTGGTGTTAGTTGTGATCTCTCCCTTTTCACTGATCATTTTATTAATTTGGGCCTTCTCTATTTTCTTTTGGATTAGTTTGGCTAATGGTTTATCAATCCTATTGATTCTTTCAAAAACAAGCTTCTAGTTTCATTGATGCATTCTACTCTATCTCTAGTTTCTATCTCATTGATCTCTGCTCTAATCTTGATTATTTCCCTTCTTGTGTGTGGAGTTGTCTTAATTTGTTGTTGATTCTTCAGTTCTTTAAGGTGTAGAGACAGCTGGTGTATTCTGGATTTTTCAATTTTTTGGAGAGAGTCTTGGATGGCTATATATTTCCCCCTTAGGAGTGCCTTTGCTGTGTCCATAATCCCATAGATTTTGGACAAAAGTGTCTTCATTTTCATTGGTTTCCATGAATTGTTTAAGTTCTTTGATTTCCTTGTTGATCCAAGCATTCTTAAGTAAGGTGGCCTTTAGCTTCCAGATGTTTGAGTTCCTTCCAAACTTTTCCTTGTGATTGAACTCCAGTTTCAAAGCATTATGATCTGAGAATATGCAGGGAATAATCTTAATCTTTTGGTACAGGTTGAGACCTATTTGTGACCCAGTATGCTGTCTATTCTGAGGAAAGTTACATGTGCACTTGAGAAGAATGAGTATTCTATTGTTTTAGGGTGGAATGTTCTGTGTATATATATGAGGTCCATCTGGTCCAATGTGTCATTCAATGCTCTTATTTCCTTATTGATTTTCTGCTTGGGTGATCTGTCTATTACTGAGAGTGGCTTGTTAGGATCTCCTACTATTAATGTATTTATATCAATATGACTCTTTATCTTGATTAACAGTTTTCTTATGTAATTGGCTACTCCCATACTGGGTGCATAAATATTTACAATTGTTAGATCTTCTTGGTGGATCATCCCTTTAGGAATTATTTAGTGTCCTTCTTTATCTTTGTCTACAGTGTTTAGTTTAAAGTCTAATTTATCTGATAGAAGAATCACTACCCTAGCCTTCTTTTGAGGCCCATTGGTATGAAAGATGCTTCTCCATCCCTTCACTTTCAGTCTGGATGTATCCTTGGGCTTGAAATGGGTCTCTTGTAGACAACATATGGATGGGTCCTATCGTTTTATCTAATCTGCAATCCCGTGTCATTTTATGGGCACATTTAAGCCATTCACATTGAGAGTGATTATTGAGAGATACATTTTTATTGATATCATGTTACCTGTGAAGTCTTTGTTTCTATAGATTGTCTCCATATATTTAATATGTTAAGTGATATTCTTAGGATTTTTCCTCTTTTATAGAACCCCCCCCCTTAATATTTCCTGCACTGTCAGCTTGGTCGTCACATACTCTTTTAAACCTTGCCAGTCTTGGAAGCTCTTTATATATCCATCCATTTTGAATGTCAGTCTTGCTGGATAAAGTATTCTTGACTGCATGTTCTTCTCATTTAGTGCACTGAGTACATCTTGCCAGCCCTTTCTGGCTTGCCAGATTCTCTGGACAGGTCTGACATTATTCTGATGGGCTTTCCTCTGTATGTAAGGAATTTCTTTGCCCTAGCTGCTTTCAAGAGCTCCTGTCTATAATTATGATTCATCATTTTCACTATCAGGTGTCTTGAGGTTTTTCTAGATTCTATGAACTTGGGGACAGACCTTTCTGCCTCTAGTACATGAAAGCTGGTTCCATTTTTGAGATTGGGAAAATTTTCATGGAGAATTTGTTCAACTATATCTTCTAGTCTTCTTTCTCCTCCTCCTCAGGGATTCCAAAAATTCTGACATTGGAACTTTTCATGGTGTCTTTTATTTCCCTAATTCTGTTTTCATGGCTTCTAAGCTGTTTGTTCCAGGCTTCCTCCGGATCCTTTTTCTCTATCTGTTTGTCCTCCAGATCACTAATTCTATCTTCTGTCTCAGTTCCCTAGCTTTTAGAGAATTTAGATTAGATCGGAACTCATTAGAACATTGTGAACATCATCCTTGGTGGATTTCACTTCTGCCCTAATCAATTCCATTTTGTCACCCATGGCTTTTTCCAACTTAGCTATTGCCTGGATAATTGTTAGCCTGAATTCCCTTTCCGGCATACTGTCTATGTCCATAGCCATTAGCTCTGTTGCAGAAGGCCCAGTCTCTGAATTTTTCTTCTGTTAGGCATTCCTCCTTCCAGTCATTTTGGTGAGAGTGGGCTGAACGGATGTGTAGCTGAATGTATCGACCATGGTGCAGGCAAGGTGCACCCTGGAACGCTTTTGAGCAACCAAGAGTTCTCAGCAAAATGAAAGAAAAAAGAAAAAGAGAGATAGAGAGGAACAAAAAGAAAGATAAAATAACAGAGAGGGCCCAGCCCCTCTGAGGGCCCCAAGGTAAGATTTATGAAGTATACAAACAAAAACTGACAAACAAAAAGACTGACCAAAGTAGATGACAAGAGAGAAATAAATAAATAAATAAATACAAAAAAAGAACCTTGTCAAAAAGAACCCTGAGTATAAGATTTATATATTACCAGGAGAAAAACAAATACACAGAAACACTGACAGAAGAAAAACATGGGAGAGTGGTTATAAATTCTCAGTGTGGGTGAGGAAAGTTATTTTGATTCTTCCTGGGTGTATCTTGATATCTTTTTTAAAAGACTCAACTTTCCTAAGATAAAGGGGGATTAAAACTGGCTTACCTATAGGGGTAACATTGATTGGGGAAAGGGGACTACCCTGAAGCTTATCTCTTTATGAATATTAAAATAAAATAAAATAAAAAATAGAAAACCAAAAGAAAAACACAGGTATATGTATCAACAAGTTCAGGTTAATAGGTTATTATGGAATTTGATGTACTGAACATCTCAATGTGATGGTAAATAAGGTATATAAAAGTTATATATAAAAAGTTATATATAAAAAATGAAAAGAACCAGAATAGTGGGAATGAATTAAAAATAAAAATTGTATATGAAGTAGTGATGGTTGTCCTCTTGTCTTTTTTCTTTTTTGTTTTTTTGGCTGGGTTTCTGGGGGAGGGTCCTACTGTGTGAGTTTTCAGGCAATGATGTTCCTAGAGTTAAGTCCTCCTGCCCCCATCAAGAGGGTGGGCTCTGAGGAACCTGGTTTTTCAGGCTTTTGTTCTCTGGTAGGTTTTTTTGTTTGTTTGTTCATTTGTTTTCTCTCCCTTTGGTGGCTTTTGATGGTTTTTGGAGGTTTAGAGGAAAGCAAACTGTACCCAGACCTCCCTCTCAGAGAGAAGCCTCAGTCTGTTCCCCTCTGGGTGCTCCAGAGCACATAAATTCCTCTTCTTCTGCTGGCAGAGCACATTCCCAATCACTGTCTCTGGGTTCACAGACACTAGCTTGTACCCAAAACTATGAGAAATACTAGCTGAGGCTGCCTGAACAGTCCAGACTGCCAGAGAGGTCCCAAGCAGCGATAGCGCACTGAGATTTTCATGCTGGCCTGGGTTGGGAGTGCTCAGACTTTCTGGGTCCAAGAGAGCGCCAGTTGGTGCCTGAACGCACATCTCTCAGGGGAGGGTGTAGGGCGCAACTCAGACTCTGGTTGCGCAGCGCGGGAATGGAGGGTGGAAAAGGCTTTGGTTCTGCAGGCTGGCAAGTCTCCCTCACCCTCACGGTCACCACCATCCAGATGCTCTCAGGCGTGCCCACGCCTGCTGTTCAAAGATCAAGACCTGGCTTCTTCCCTGCACTCTCTCTGGCTCAGTGCCAGCGGTGGCTGTCCTGGATTGGCAGGCTTAAGCCCCTGTCCCTAACTACCTGATTCCCCCAATTTCCCCCTCTGATCCTTTGCTCTTTTTGTGTGCTTTCAACCAGACTCCAAGTTAATGCTGGTCCCCAATCACAGGGCACTCTTGTATTAGGGTATTACTTTCAAATGGGTTGCTTCTGGTGGCTCTTTCCCACTTTTGTTTATCTTTCGATATCAGTCCCATGTTCCCACTCCACTTTACCTGCCCACTGGCATCCTCTGCCCCCATAGAGATCCATAAGTGTATAATTCTAATCTCAGGCTGATTTCATGGGTTATCAGAGTTCTTTGGTAGGTAAACAGCTTGCTTTAGGGGACAGGGTGAAACGGCACTTCCTCCTACTTCTCCGCCATCTTGTTTCCCCTTCTGTGTGTTTTCTGTGTGACGTGTGAGTGCACTGTATATGTGTATGTTCTATGTAGGAGTGCTGTGTGTATGGTGTATGTCTAGTATGGCTGTTCTCACTTTGTAGCATATGGGTGTATGTTGTATGTGTGCTGTGTGTGTGATCTATTGGTGCGGTGTCGGCAGGCTATGGGTTGTACATGGTGTGTACGTGTAGTTTGTGCTGTTGGCGTGTGATGGAATGCATCAGATTCTGTGGATTTCATGGAGCCTGTGGGGGTGTGCTTTTGTATATGTTATACGCAGTGAGTGACTTTATATGTTTGGTGATTGTATGGCTAATCGTCAGTGACTAATCACAGAACCTTACGCAGCACATGCATGGGGTTGGAGGACCATCGTTTTGGCGGGGGGCTATCAGACTGAAAACAGAAAAAAGTGAGAGTTTGTCAAAATCTGGGACAATTCTGTGTGAGTGAGTGCTCCATGACCCCTGAATGTGAGCCAAGACAGAGTTGGAAATATGGAAGGTTATGGGAGTGCCTATTAAAGGGATCCACACAGGAATGGAAACAAACAGAAAAATCAACTGGGGAAGGAGAGAACTAAGTTTGTTTTCTCTTGCCCCAGGAATGAGGCCAACTCCCATCAAAACTGCTCATTTGGCCTACACACAAACATTTCCTGCCAAGCCCCTTCAGACACCTGAAGTTTCTGGATGTCCCAGGTGTTCTGAAAACCAAGTTTGAGGGGCCCTGTGGTGCAACACAACCACAGCCCTGAGAACCCTGTGGGAGTTTCCTCTTTCAAGCAAGCATATTGCTCTTTGACATGGATGCAGAATGATCCATTGGGATCCTCTAGTTAGAGAAAAACAGAGAGGGATAAGAGCACCTGGTGGGCTCTGTGGGTTAAGTATCTGTCTCTTGGTTGCAGCTGAGGTCATGGTCTCATGGGTTGTGGGATGGAGCATCCTTGTCCTGGTGCGTTCTCTGTGGGGAGCCTACATGAAGATTCATTCCCTCTGCCACCCCCCCACCCACATCATGCCCACTCCCCACCCATCTCTCTCAAACAAATCAACAATGTTCAGAATGGAACCACTAGCCCCGTCTCCCAACGAGTTGGCTTTCTCAGGACTAAGTAACAACTCTGGGTTCAGGCAAAGGGAAATCTCCACTGGCTACACTAGAGAGTTGATCAGCAAGAGGCTTCCATTCTTCTTTTAGAAAGAGAGGGACCACGTCTGGCCTTAGATATTTCTCCTGCCCTTCAAGCCAGGAATGAGAGACAGCAGTCGTTCAAGGGAAGCAGGTGATTCCTGTCTGTGGAAGCTCCTATGTTTGCAACTGGGCCTTCTGTCAATATTCACTGAATATGCTCTGAAAGAGCCCTCATCAGAACTGGCAGAATGCTCTGCCCACCCTCGCCATCTGGTCTTCAGAATGGAGACATCAGTGTGAGTCGAAGAGTAGAGCCAGCTGACTTCCCGTTCCACTACTTACTCCATGCAGCAAAACAGCATGCAGTCATAAGGAGCACCAGATTTCTTGGAGATATCTGACACTGACTGCTCCCACAGGGCACTGGAGAACAATGGAATCTTGCCACCGACAACTGAGTGCTGGCTCTGTGAATGACAGCTCCATAGGCCAAGAATGTGAACCAAAGGAAGGTTGGAAATTCAGCAAGCTTAGGAGAATGGCTACAGGAGGGACAATGTCGTCCATTCCAATAGGAATGAAACAAATCTGACAGTTGTTTTCACTTTGTTTCCCTTTGCTACAGAAATGTGACAAGGTGTCTCTGAAAACCTCCAGCCCAGCCTCTGCTGCTGTATTCCAGTCCCCTATCCCTCCCAATGTCCATGTATTTCTGAGATCAAATTGTAATGGATGCCGGGGCCCAACAAAATGCACAGGCCCAAGAGCTTGACCTGACTCCCAGGTTAACTGAGACACAGCATTCGAATGGCTTCAAGTCTGAAGCTAGTATGGAAAGAGAACTAATGGATGGAAGTGGATACAGAGGGCTAGCTTTCTTCAGTAGAGATGAGAATGTGATGAAGTAAAAAAGGAAGGGACTAGCAAACACACTTTTCCAGCGAGCTCACCATATCAGGAAGAAGAAACAGCTGTGGGCTTGGGCAAAGGGAACCTCCATTGGCTACACCTGGAAGCTGGGTCCGCAAGCGGCCTGGAATCTTCCTGCCCAAAGAGAATGGAAGCTTCTGGCCCTGGCTCCTATTCCTGTCCTTCCCATCAGTGAATACACGTAGGAGTGGCTCAGGGTGAGGAGGGGTACTTTGCGGGGGCGCGACTCTCAAGTTTTTGGAACTGGGACTTGGTGCACTCTACCAGGCAAGGGCTCTTTTAGAGCAGGTCCTGCCATGCAGCATTCTGTGCAGAGGTGAACAATCTTTTCTTCCTAATGAAGGCATGTCAATCAGCCTGGAGGAGACAACCTGGGTATATATAAGCAGGCTGACACCAGCCAACCAAGAAGTAAGCAGGAGTGTGTGTGTGTGTGTGTGTGTGTGTGTGTGTGTGTGTGT
>RCUC01068513.1:0-43920 GCA_003697995.1 Taxidea taxus jeffersonii
TTTTTTTTTTTTTTTTTTAAGATCCACACTTCATTCAGAATGTAGCACCTTCAAAATATCAAACAGAGGGGCACCTCAGTGGCTCGGTCAGTTAAGTGTCTGCCTTTGGCTCAGGTCATGATCCCAGCGTCCTGGGATCCAGTCTTGTGTGGGGTATCCTGCTCAGTGGAGAGCCTGCTTCTCCCTCTCCCTCTGCCTGCTGCTCTACCTACTTGTGCTCTCTATCTCTCTGTCAAATAAATAGATAAAATCTTAAAAAAAAATCAAACAGATATTATGTTTTGATCAGTGAGATTGATGTCCATCATCAATTACCAAAGTAAAATTGAGTACCTTCTTGGATTTTTAAAGAAGGCCACATATGGGCTTTTCAAATCCTCATTTTTATTAAATTATATTAAAGACTGTCATTTTTCTTCTAGTTTGAAGAGTAAATTAAGTCTTCAATCCATTGTTTCCTATTTAGCGTGAAACTCAGCAGTTTAAATGTGTTTCTGCAAATTATTTTCAAATTCACTGACAAGAAATAAAGATCAAATCCATAGTTTATAGATATTAAAAATACATGCAAAATATATGTAATAATTAGTTACCAACATATGAAGAAACAGCTCATTAAAGAGCTGCTGGAAGATAACCTGCTCAGAATAATTCACTTTAGTATATTACTGATTTTTAAAATGCTTCCTCTCTCATTCTTTATTAATGGGGATATTTGCATTCAAATAGAGATCGTTTGTTTTTAGGAATTCATCTGCTCCCGCTGTTTATTTTCCACCTACTATTCAATCTTTGGTTTATAGCACAAGCATCGGTTGCGGTGAAAATGATTAGGATGTCACTAAAGTTTATGCCTTCAGGTGAGAAATATGGTACATTTTGAGTGCAGTATAACTGGAAAACTAATGTGGTATTCATTTAAATTGTTTCAAATTAAAATAAGAGGGACTGAGAAATTTAAAGAAAATGATTCATTGTTTTATCTGAACTGATGTATTTCTGTATGGTATATAGCTTTTCACAACATGCCACCTGTTCTCCAGAAGTATAATCACAATATGATAGACATGCTAAAATAATTGCCTGAGAAAACCCAGGAATTGCAGAGCTATGAGATCAACATGTTGACAATACCTTTCTATTGCTCTATTGTACATGTAAATCCCTGTTTATGGGACTGGGAATTACTATTTACTGGAGGGGAATGTAAATTAATCGAAGTAATTCTGCACAGGGTTGATATATAGAGACTTTACATAATACCTATTTGTCAGAATGTAGACTATTACACTTCTTGTGTCTGTAATCGGTGGAGATTTAAGTTCACAGGGAGAAAATGTGACTGGAGCTGCATGTTGTATTGCCTCCTGACAACGCCAAATGTTACTGTGTGTTCCATTTCAAGTGCAAAACTACTAATCTAATGAAAATGTTACTGTTCTGGGCAATATGTTCTTAGTGTTATTGTAGAATACAATGGAAATGCCTGCGTGAATATGATCTGGCAAGAAAAATGACACCTGGAGAACTTAGAATTCTGATCAAGTGTGGTGTTCAGGAAAAAAAAAAAAAGGCAGCAAAACAAAGTATGTTTCTGCTAAGTTGAAGAGAAAGAAAGTGCTGTTCGATGGAAAACATTTTAAATAGGGTAAGTTATATAGTAGTTGGGGTAGGTTCAGATGGGGTAGCCACGTAGTTAGCATTAAGGTCTCTCTCGTGTTCTTTCTCTCCCTCTCATAGATCATCTCGAGTTTAGTTCCGTTTGGTGGTAAAATTCCTTACCTTGTCTTACATTAGAAGAATTTATCTGTAATACACTTCTTAAATTTGAAGTAGACCACAAGAACAGGCAATTTCTCTTCTAAGTTTACTCTTGGGTAGTGTTTTTCCAACTGGAACTTAAAACCTTATTGCTGGGTTTTAAATCAAATTAATAGGTCTTGATCAGCATTTCAGGTAATTATATTAAATTACCTGAAATAAAAATAAAATACATAAGAACATATCAGGATATATCACAGACAAGAAGGATAATTTTATACCATGAATATTTTGTTTTAGTTTGTGCATACGAGTGTTTGTATATTTTAGAGGGATTATAGTATGGTTTATATTGTTTTCATTATAGGTCATGGTCAAAATTATGCCCCTCTGATTTTAACAACCAAATGTTATGGAGATTTGTCTTTTCCCCTCCTGGGGTGTCTGTTTCTTTCCCCTTTCTGCACCTGCAATATCCTTCCCTCCTACAGACAGGTTCACAGGTCTGTTTAGCTCCTTACAGTATCTCTGCCCTTCCTACCCTCTTCATGTGGCCTTTTTACATTTAGCTGTGGAGAGTCTGTTTTGCAAGCTTTTGGGTTGTTTTCTGGGTCATTTACACTGATGTGGGTATTACCTCGTATCTGCAGGACAAACTGAATTTAGTGTCTTCCAACTGCGCCATCTTCCCATTTAAATAAAATATAACATACATATTATAATTCTATATATTGTGTGCATGTATACATATATAAATGTAAATGTGGAATTTGGAATACTAAATACTATATTCATATTAGTAGTCTACTTAGGGGAAATGAGTAGCAATGGGATTAGAAAGGATATAGAAAAGACTTCCACTGATTCTGTTATCCATTATTTCTTTAAAAACAAAGGAAACTAAAAACATGAAAAAAAATATTTGACAGACTTAGGTGTTATTTTATATTGATTATATTATATTTTGTGGTTTCTTTGCTTGAAATATTTCATTTAAAAATGTTAGAAAATAAGAATGCAATAAAGACAGGGGGAAGACTAATAGTGTTAACAAAGTGACATGGCATTCACCACTTAAGCTATGCTCTTCAACACAAAATTTTATCCCATTGACTTCAAGAGGGATCATAGACTCACACTTCAGGGAAAATTTTATTTCTAGGGAGTAAGATACTTGTGACAAATAATAGAAAATTATTCTCTTACAGAAGAGCATAGAAGTCAGGGTGACAGCTGAATAACCCACTATTTGTTTTCTAACAGTTTTGGGGATATATATTTTTAGAGACAGAAAATTTAGTGATACTCTCTGTTACTGCCTAGGGAATAATCAGCAGTAGAAGTGATGCATGGAGCACATTTAAGGAGGTGGGCTGTGACTGCAATTAGGTGAAAATAGTTTCATTTCAGGCTCAGTGTGAAGATACCAGATAATCATGAACTCTTACACATTTCAAGTTTTACACTTGACAACTTGAGCAAGCGGAGTATTAGGGCGAAAAAATTACTGCATTTACTTACCAGTTTAAATTTTTCCCTTTTTTTCTCTATCCAACCCCAGAGGTGATTATGCACATATGACAAAGACAAAAAAAGAACGTTGTTTGGACAAACATAAAATGCTAGAAAGGAAAGATTAGAAGAAAGTACTGGGAGACCTACTCTATTCTGTGGATTTATAAACTAAGAGCATATGTGTGCGCGCTCTCTCTCTCTCACACACACATACAGACATTATACAACTTTTTACAAAAGCTGTTTAACATAATCCCTTCAAAGTGGTCCTCTCTAGCTTTAGTAAAGTAAACAGCAGGGCAAATACATGCCTCCAAGAACTTCTGTCTAAGATTTTGGATATAACTTCAAGAATACTTATTAAACATTTATGTTAGCCTTATATCTGTATGCCTGATCAGTCAATGACAAGAACAATTTTTATCAAACAATTCAGGAATATATTGGAACATGGCTATGGATTCTCTAAGCAATAAATGTTTCACAGTACCAGATAAGCCCTTTGGTAGTATATCTATAAAGCCCTTGGAAACAAGAGAGTCTTATAGGAGAAATCTGTTTTTGTTGAGATTAAAACCTGAATAGTATGCTAAAAATTCTACGAAGTATTTTCTTGGTAGGAGATACTGATCCTGGCATCTGAAATCACTCTTTTTAAAACTGTTTACCATATAAATCCTGTGATCAGCAATGTTTGAGAACTAGATCCACAACTTCATTCTAAAATTTAAAAAAATCTATATCTATATCTATATATATAGATCTATATATAGATCTATATAGATCTATATATAGATCTATATATATAGATATAGATATAGATCTATATAGATCTATATATAGATATAGATATATCTTTTTTTGTCTGGTACACAAAAGTTTTAATTCTTAAGGCCTTTATGTAAAAGTGGTTATATAGAAGTCGTTATAATTCATTTTTTATTAACATATAATGTATTATTTGTACCAGGGGTACAGGTCTGTGGATCATCAGACTTACACATTTCACAGCACTCACTATAGCACATATAAAATCATCTGTAACAGAAAGATTGAAGAATTGAAGACCATTGTAAACATTAGATACCTTACAAAACATTTTAAAATATAACATATGTGAAACACAAGTTCATAATGTATAGATAAGTCATAACCTAATATATGTATTTTTTATTAGTTTTTCCCTTTGAATAAATTGAGGAAACACACAAAAAACCACTTACAGTCATCATTGGTATTACTATTTTAGAACCATTTTTATTTTTTCTTTGAAAGATGTTTAACTTCATATGGACAAATGATACATTTCAGCACATGTATAGGTATGTTAAAAGATTAGTAGGGGAGAAATTTCTGGACTTAGACTTTGGGTGCATATTTAGTATGTAGTATTTGTATCCTTTAACTTTGCCCTAAATCAGAAGTAAGGGTTTTAGGAAGCATCAATGCTTGTGTATCCATGGGAAAGTGTGGAGAGGTGTTTAAGTCAATAAATGATTATTGCACATAGCGATCTTGAATTCCCTTTATGTCTCTGAGCAGTGATTGACTTTTACCATTGCCAAGAAAGAAAGAAAGAAAGAAAGAAAGATTTCTCATTTATTCCATTTTCTCCACTGCTTCCATAGGTGATCTGATCCATGCTCATAATAGATGACTATTCCAAAATACCTATGTTCCACCATTATCTTAATGCCAGAAACTCAACTTCAGCTCTCTACATAATATCTCCACTTATCTCTTATAAAAGTCAAAATGTATGTCCAAAATTAAACTCTTAATTCTTAAACAACACATAATTGTTTGTGTGTGTGTCTCACACACAATGTTATGTACAGTCAGTGTGTCTCACTGACTGTACATAACATACCCATGAAGTACAATACATACATAGATAAAGACATACCTGTTTATCCCTAAGCCTGTGCCATCCCCGGAAATGACACCACTACCACTTCAGGGTTCAAGCTGGAAATAGAGGAGTCCATTTACTCCTTTTGTAACCAATCCGTAGCTTATATAGATTCTAACTGAAAACAATGTGGACTTCACAATGGCCTATCCTTCTTGCCATGTGCTTAGAAGCAGAAGTCATCATGTCTCTCCAATAAATAACCTTCTAACTAATCTCCTACTTAAACTCTATCTCCCCTTCTTTAGCTTGCCTTTGCCACAGCAGCTATAATTATTTCATTAAAATATAAATCTGACTGAGTTAATCCCTGCTTAAAATCCTTAAATGTCTGCTGATTGCACTTGAATCTAGTTTAGACACTCTGAACTTGATATTGGGCAAAATTTCAGCCTATTTCTCTGTACTTCAGACTCACTGGTATTTTTTTAAGATTTTAGAAGTGTAAAACATTTTAGATCCTCAGAACTTTTGCATATGTTTTTTCCTTCCTTTGATCTTTCTCATAAGAGTTCCATCTCATACTCTTGGTGTCTACCACAGTGAAACCTTTTTGGACAGTCTTTTCCTAATCAGTCTATCCAAATAAGTCTTTACATTTTTTTCAAACTATTTCCAGCATATTTCCCATAATTCATTTATTACACTTTGTAATTAATTTACATGTCTGCTCACATGCATTGTTGATATTGTCATCTCTTCCAGAAAATCAATCCACATAAAATTATGGTCATAGTTTTTTTTTTTTTTTTAATTTATCCCAGTTTCTGCTTTGTAACATAGATCCTGGCAACAGAGTAGAGAGATGATTGCTATTTGTTGAATCAATAAGTGTCTTCTTTGATTCATGATTTAATGACTTGCCAATTTATTAAAAGTTGTAAGGGAAAGATATAAAACTTTATTATTGGCTCGGGAGAACCTTGTATGTTACATATTATTTATAATTACCTGTCGTGTATTAGCATAGCAAATATGATGTACAAAAACAGAATTTGAGATGAGTTACTTGAAAGTCAATAAATTTACCAGTGGAGTCTATATTTGAAAGTAGGATACATACATGTGTGAATACCTGGGAATTCAGAAGACTGCAACTTACCTTGTCCTATACATTGATAATTCAATATTTTGCATTCTTATACAGGGCAAACTCTCTACCCACAGAACACGTAAGGAATGCAAAATGGCTATGCTAAGACACAGAGGGGTTCTTCCATAATTAGGCAGCATCTGATTAGAGCTGATTATAACTTGCCTTTCTTCTTTTTCACTTCCTTCCTACCTCTTACTTCCCCTCCTCCACTTTTATCAGATACAAATATGGATTAGTCCAAAGGTGTTGGACTGCATGGCTGGCAAATAGCATCAATCAACTGAAGTCTAATTATTGTTTTAGAATCAGCTGCCTGCTGGGGTTTACCCAGTTAATCTTTCCCCAATAATCAAGAGATTAGTGCACTTTTTCTTTATCCATGATTTGGGCTTGTATTTGTCCTCTGCCCACACCTTCTCATTACTCTCACTGACTGTACATAACTAAGGTTCTACTAAATTTCACTTATGTGGAGCTGCTTCTTTTTCTGGTAAACTTTTATAACAGAGGTGAAATTTCATGATGTTATAGACATGTAATAGCTTTGGCATCTGTCCACATGAATAACACTTAAACTTACTCATCTCTGTTTCCTTTCACTTCTATACCTAAACCTGAATGTAGATGATTCAGAACACTTAGAAATGCATCAAGTATTAGTCTGAGCAAAGGAGAAATCATAACTCAACATATCTTAGGTAAACTTGTAGGGCTAAAATTTCTTATGTCCAGAACAGTGCTATTTAGATATTATCTCTAGATTCTTTATCCTAAGAATTAGTTGTGCTGAGAACTAAAATTAGCAATTATACTGATAAGAAGAGATACTACCTTTGATCTCAGGGTGGAAGCATCACAATTCCAGACTTCAAGTTATGTTACAATGCTTTAGTGATCAAGACAATATGGTACTGGCACAAAAACAGACACATAGATCAATGGAACAGAGTAGAGAACCCAGAAATGGACTCTCAACTCTATGGTCAACTAATCTTCAACAAGGCAAGAAAGAAAATCCAACAGAAAAAAGGACAGTCTCTTCAACAAATGGTATTGGGAAAACTGGACAACAACATGCAAAACAATGAAATTGGACCATCAAACACAAAAATATTAAAAATGGGTGACAGACCTAAACCTGAGACAGGAAACTATCACAATCCTAGAGGAGAATACAGATAGTAATCTCTCTGACATTAGCCATAGCAGCTTATTACTAGATATGTCTCTAGAGGCAAACAAAAACAAAAATAAACTATTGAAATCACTTCAAGATAAAAACCTTCTGCACAGTGAAGGAAACAATCAATAAAACTAAAAGTCAAGGGACGCCTGGGTGGCTCATTTGGTTAAGCAGCTGCCTTCGGCTCAGGTCATGATCCCAGTATCCTGGGATCATCCCACATCCGGCTCCTTGCTCGGCAGGGAGTCTGCTTCTCCTACTCCCTGCCTCTCTGTCTGCCTGTGTTCGTTCGCTCTCTCTCCCTCTCTCTGACAAATAAATAAATTAAAAAAATATTTTAAAAAAAAGTTTAAAAAAAAACCCTAAAAGTCAAACTTTAGAAAGGGAGGATATAAAATGACTTCGCTGTTAAAGGGTTAGTATATAAATATGTATAAAGAACTTATCAAACTCAACACCCAAAAAATAAGTAACCCAGTTAACAAATGGGCAGAAGACATGAATAGACATATCACACTCCATACCTGTCAAAAATGGCTAAAATTAAAAGAAAACAACTGTGTGTTAGGATATGGAGGAAGGGGAACCCTTAACATTATTTGTGGGAATGCAAACGGAGGTAGCCACTGTGGAAAACAGTATAGCGTTTCCTCAAAAAGTTAAAAATAGAACTACTCTACAGCCCACCAATTGCACCACTAGGTATTATCCCAAAGGACACAAACATAGTGATTGGAAGGGATACGTGTCCCCCAATGTTTATAGCAACATTATTAACAATAGCCAAATTATGGTAAGAGCCCAAATGTCCATTGACCAATGAATGGATGAAGAAGATGTGGTTGGTGTATATATATATATATATATATATATATATATATATATACACACACACATATATAGATATAGATATAGATATAGATACAGATATGATATATGTATTCCAAATATTATATATATATATATATATATATATGATGGAATATTACTCAGCCATAAAAAAAAGAATGAAATCTGGACATTTGTAAAAATGTTGATGGAGGGCACCTGACTGGCTCAGTGGGTTAAGCCTCTGCCTTCGGCTCAGGTCATGATCTCAGAGTCCTGGGATTGAGCCCTACATCACACTCTCTGCTCAGCAGGGAGCCTGCTTCCTCCTCTTTCTTTGCCTGCCTCTCTGCCTAGTTGTGATCTCTCTCTCTCTCTGTCAAATAAATAAATAAAATCTTTAAAAAAACAAAAAAAACTAAAAATGTGGATGGAGCTAGAATGTATTATGCTAAGTGAAATCAGTCAGAGAAAGACAAATATCATATGATTTCACTCATATATGGAGTTTAAGAAATGAAACAGATGAACAAAGGGGAAAAGAAAAACGAAAAAAGCAAATCATAAAAGAGTCTCAAATATAGAGAACAAACAGGTTTGTTGGAGGGGAGGTGGGTGGGGAAATGGATGAAATTTGTGATAGGTATTAGGAGACACTTGTGATGAGCAATGAGTGTCATATGTAAGTGATGAATCACTAAATTCTACTCCTGAAACTAATATTTCACCATATGCTCACTAACTGGAATTTAAATAAAAACTTGAAACTACAAAAATAAATAAATAAATAAATAAATAAATAAATACTTGAAACTACAAAAAAATCAAATAAGCAATTAAAGATCCAGTGATTTCTATTTCTGTAAAATCTGATTTCTATAAAATTACTGATTTCTATTTATGTAAAACTTTATGAATCAATACTTAATCAATTGAAAGAAATATTAGGAAGATTCTGATTTCATTTGTGCTTTAGAGTTATACTCAAAGTTAATACTGGCTAAATGAAGTTTTCCATAATAAATGTTTTTTTAAGGTATAAGAGTGACAACTTCAGAGTCTTAGAAATTCAAGCTCAATTTAAAGGCTTTTTGAAGCTGTTTTTATTTTTCAGTATTCATAAAATGTCTATGCAATGGCATAAAAGACTAGGAGAAAAATTTGTTCTTGTAGTGTTCCCACCCGTGGATACTTGAAAACCTATTAAAGTAAGTATAATGGGGATGCCTGTATGGCTCAGTAGTTTAGGCATCTGCCTTTGGCTCTGATCATGGTCCTGAGGTCCTGGCATGGAGTCTGGTACTGGGCTCCTTGCTTGGGGGGAATCCTGCTTCTCCCTCTGCCTGCTGCTCCCCCTGCTTGTGCTCTCCTGCTCTCTCTCTCTAACAAATAAATAAAATAAAATCTTTTAAAAATATATGAAATAATTAAATAAATTAAGCATAATGCAACAATTGCCACAAAAATTTTCTTAATAATAGTTACTATTTTTGGAACACTTGTTCTATACTATATACTCTTTAAAGGTTTTATGTATGTTAACTTATGGTACAGCTTTAAGTGGCAAAGATGGGTTTCAACCTTAAGCAATTAAGTTCCAGAACCACTAGGTTCCCTCTGTTTGTACTATAATTAGATTTTCTCTATCATATAAACAGTATTATATATTACTATGAATTTCTCATTCATAACCAGATGGTAATTCTTAGTCATATTACTGTTGGGTTATGTCCTTAAATGATATGTAGGAGAATGGTTAATAATATTAAAAAAAATAGTACCAGAGAGACATGCATTGGAATTGCAGTGAAATTTTCAACAAATTATTAAAACTCTTTAATCCTCATTTTTTTTTCACTAGGAAAATGGAAAAAAAATGTCTTTTTTCATTGTTGTGACAAAATTAGATAAGAGAATATAAGTATATTCCTGGTATTTGAAAAGAACTTAAGGAATGAGAATTACCAATATATCATTTATAATAATTATAATTTAGCCAAATATATGTTTTTCAGAGTTCAGATTCAGATTTTAACTAAATATGTGAATATTTTAAATATTCAAAAATTAACTGAAATAAAATACTTAAAAGCTATATATAGATATATTTCTTAAAAACTTTTAAATATATATAAAATGTAAATATTAAAAAAAGGTAGAGGACACCTATTCTGACTGAAGTGGAAGTAGGAGAAAGGGGCCCTGCCCCTTTACCTTATTCCCATTGTGCATTGGTAAGTGAGGACAGGTATCTGTAAGCCATATCTACTAGGGTCTCCCCAGAGTACAATTTGAAAAGGACTGACCTGTGTATTTTCTCTTATTCTCTAAAGACTGTATGTTGTACTGAGGTATTTATTCCACCCCAACATTAATTCATGATCATGCTTATATGATCTGTACATGGAGTGTCCTAAAGTAACAGAACCTGCAAAAATCAAAATGGTGATTTGAGTCTTTTTATTTCACATTTGTCATTTAAAACTGAATAAAGAAATCAAGATTCCACTCACACACTACTAGTATGTCATGAATCACTGAAATATCAATGATATGGTTAAGTAATCAATATTTTATGTTTCAATATTTTAAAAAATATTATGTTATCTTATCAACTGACCAAAAGTAAGCCAACTCTCACTTTCCCCTTTACTTGCCAGAAAGTGTTAAAATTTGAAGGAAATTTTTATAGAAATATTTTAATCTAGGAAAAAGGTATCTCTGGAGGTATATAGCTCAATTTCACTCCTATACATAGAATGTTGAGTAGGAGTTTTTTATTATAATCAAATAAAAACCAAATTTGACAAGTATAACGTTATTTTAAATCACAATATATTTGAATTTAACATCTAAAAACAGCTTCTCTTTTTTAACTTTTCAAAATAATTTGGATAGAATTTCTTTGTGTGTGTAGTTTATCTTTCATTTCTCCTTTGAGACAGATTTGTAGAACGCTAAGAACAAATTTGTAATAATGACAAGTTTATAGTTAACTTTTTTTTCTCGTGTAAATATTTTTGTAATCAAGGCATGGAATATCCAGTGGAATCTATTCAGCCAATTTGCAGTGGTTAAGCTTGATTTTGCTCCTGGCTGAAAGCTTTCATTCCTTACTAGTGACAGAAATGATAGAAATTGATATTTCACTAAGCTCAATAAGTTGTCAAGCATATTGTTCATCAATGACAATAGGGGCAGTGCATTTTTGTAGCATCCTTTACTTGAGAATATATATAGCTATTAATCTTTACTTTTTTCCCACTGACATAAATGTAAGGCCTATATAATAAATCAATGGCTTTTGGTATCTCTCTTTTGTATTTTGATAGTATTTGCTCCTTAGCTTGCTCCTTTCTGTTATAGCCAATTTATGTTCTTTAAGAGGCAGTTAATGCTTTCTAGTTTATATTCCATTGTCATCACTATATCAACCAAGGAATGGTAGCTGAAGCTGACTTGTTATATTTAAGCAGCTCTAGTGAGTTCAAAAATCTAAATTGTATTTTATTGAGTACCTACTATGTGCCAGGGAATGCAAGTACCACTTTCGATGACTTAAATAATTTGGAGCATCTTCTGATTGCAACTTCCAGTTGAATAAATTTATAGTAAACATAATTAGGAATTTTAAGGCTTTTGAAATTAAACTTATGAGTATTTCAGATTCCAAATAGAGAACAACCATTAGAATGGAAGAGTTATTTCCCAGTAAATAATGACTATAATATAGAATATAGCTTACCTATTTATATTATTCTAAGGTTGCAAAAATGTCATCAGTAAAATGATTGATGCAAGGAAAGAAGAAGGAAGGAAGGGAGGGTAGGAAAGAGGGAGGAGGGCAGGAGGAAAGGAGGAAGAAAGGAGGGATGGAAGGAAGGAAAGGAAACGATGATTTTCTATTTTTATTTCTGTTACCTTGGATAAGGTGCTGACTGTAGAGACATAAAATGTGGATTCAAGTTCAACTCAACATCTCAGTTACACTGGACCAAAGAGAACACACAGTCTCTTAGCCTCAGGTTTCTTATCTGTAAAATGAATATAACAGTAACTATTATATGAAAGATTTGACAAGGTTCATAGAACTTATATGAAATGAACTTTCTTAAGACTGATTTTTCTAAAATATGTTTTTTTTTAAAGATTTTTTTTAAATTTTAGAGATAAGGAGAGGGAGTGAGTGGTGGGTGGAGGGAGAGGAAGGGGCAGAGAGTAGCCAGCAGACTTCCCACTGAGCATGGAGCCCCATGGGGGGCTCAGTCTCAGGACCCCAGGACCATGACTGGAGCTGAAACCAAGAGTTGGGCACTTAACTGAATCTCATCTAGGTACCCCTGATGGTGTCTTTTTTTAAAAGTATTAACTGTTTTTTTTTTTTTAATAAATTCTGGTAGCCATGAGCTAAGATCTTATAAAACAATTTCATAAAATTACCACAACTAACAACTCAAACCCATAAAAGCAATACAATGAATAAAATAGATATATATGTGTATGTAATTGTGTACATTTCTGAGGTCCTCTTGACTTATTTTTTTTTTTTTTGTCAGGTGCTCCTTAGTTCTTTTAAGAACCTTTTATATGATGTTTGGTATATAATCAGATGACAAACATTGTCATTGTGATAAGCACAGGAAATACAAACTTATATGGGCACCAAAGCATAATCTAGGAGGGATTGCATGCTACTTCATCTCTTAAAATGACACATAAAAACAGGATGGATATCATAGATGATCTATTTTTTTAATATTTTATTTATTTATTTGTCAGAGAGAGAGAGAGAGAGCACAGGCAGAGGAGAAGCTACTGCCCCTGGGCAAGGAGCCTGATGTGAGACCCGAGCCCAGCACCTTGGGATCATGACCTGACCTGAGGACAGACTCTCAACTGACTGAGCCACCCAGGCATCCCATAGCTGACCTATTTTCTTTAATCCAGTAAAGTATCAAACAAGAGGCTAACCTCTGGAATCATTATATAATGAATTGAAACAATCTCCAAGGACACAGACAACAGAAGTTTAGATGTCTGCTGTATTATCTTCTTTATGGCTTTTCAATTCAGGAATTTTCAAATAGAGCCCATTATATTACTATTTGTGAAAAGAAGAAGGGGCTTCATCATGCTAATGATATCAGTTGAAAGAACAAGATGTAATTAAGAAACATATCAGAAGCTTCTGAGTATTCGGCAACAAGACAATATATCATTTAAAAAATTAAGTAATTGATTCAGTAATTAAATGGATATGTGTTTGATTTTCAGTACTAATTTATCCCTTGATAGCTTTCATATGTTTTTGGCATAAATTTATAGCAGTCACTTAAAGACATATGCTAGTTTTAATGGTTTATTGGAATAACAGAGTTTGTCTGTTTGTTTGTTTTTAAATCTCCTTAATCTCACTAGAATTCTGACACATTCAATAGTATCTAATTTGGCCTTTTGATCATGACTCCCTGATATTGGCATTGGTACATTTTATTTTTGTTAATGGATCTTCAGATGTATTAAGCATCCTGACTAAACTTCTTTGGCTCTGATTATCTCAGAGTTGGAAAGAAGTGTCATGATGATTTCAATTGCTTGAAATTTATAAGAACGAAGCACTTGGCTTGGATGACAAGCCTATTTAATCAATATGCTATACTCTCTTTGTACTTACATTGCTCAGAATTAATAGAAAGCTATAAGCATAAGTATAGAGCCCTCTATTCTACTTATTAACTATTTTATAATATTATTTTTTACCTTAAAAATAGGCATTCTAGTACCTATTTCCCAGTGTTTTAAGAAGATTAAAAGAAACAACTAATATAAAATAAATGAGTCTTAATTTTTCATTCTCGTTACCCCTTTTGTTGATTTTTTGCCTTTAAACTAAGCTTTTATGCAATGGAATTAAAAGAATTGAAAACTTATATAAGACACATTTTAATACACACACATATACATATAAAACATATGCTACAATATGTTTAATTATATATATGATATACATATCATATGCATCAGATATTAATGGCACTGGTATTACCTGTAATAAATATATATCATAGATTTAAGCATATATGTGCAACATATATTTTTTGATACTACCAACATAGGGAGAAAAACCAAAAGAGACTCTTAATGTCATAAAACAAACTGAGGGGGGTGGGGGGAAGAGGGGTTGGGTGAGGGTGGTGGGGTTACATCATATGTTTAAATAAAGCTTAAATAAAGTAAAAAAAAACAAAAAAACATTTCTGCCTTTCCACTCAGTGGTTTATGCTACCAATAAATAAAACCTACGACAAGTAAGTGAGAATGTTAATTTCTTTGCCTACTAGAAGTTGCATCCCAGAATCTCTTAAGTTCTGTTAGGAAGTAGTTTTAAAGATGAAAAGCATGGAGATGTTCTGTCCTCTAAGCACATGGTATTTTCCAAAACAATGTCAACTGCCAATGAGATTGCATTAGATTTTCAACTAAAAAGAGGTTCACTTGTGATCAGTTTGTTGACCCATTGGCTGTTAGAAAAGAATGTAGATAATATTTTATATTATTTTAATAAATGTTTCATTTGATTTGGAATGTCAGAATTTTCACTCATGATAACATTAATCAAATATATATTACTTCATTTCCCACAAGCATAATTTGAGAAAAGTCTAAGTATAAACTAATCTGGAATGTGTGGTAACTTGGTGACAGATACAGCACAGCTTGACTCAGCAATCATTCTGAGATATTTTGCAATTATTTTCAATCACAGATATTCAACAGCTCTTGTAAATGCCAGGCTAAAACCTGGGACATCATTTTCTGATTTGATAATCATCTCCTCGAGAAGCTCAATCTCGAAAGGAACACTGCAGAGCTGAAAGTGTCTGAGTGAGTGAATGGAGATCTCTATTAAACACGTGTGCTCTTCTCCGCATATGCAGTCTTTCCTTCTTTTCTGAAAACCATTCTGAAAATTAATGTTACTAATCACAATGAGGGGGGGCACGAGTACATCTCACACTATTAAGCACAAAACTCCTCACATTTTATAAGTTACCAATGTTCTGTCATCACCTGCTTCCAAAAATGGCAGTAATAAAACCTTTTTCTCTTTATGTATATATAAAGAAATAGAAACCAAAACTTCTTAAGACAACCTTGATTTTCTTTTTTAATTAATTTTATATCATCAGGGGCAAAATATTTCAATTTTAATGCATGTGGCAGAAGTTTGCTTTGCCTGGAAAATTGCATTCATTTTACGCAACACCTTGATGTGCACTTTGGGTTGTTTGGTTGTAGCTTGGTAGGTAAGGAAATAGATGATATTATAAAAAAAGAAAGGAAAATCATTTTTTCCACCAACTGCTAGTGGTGATAAAAAAAGAGGTGAACATAAATGAAAGAAAGATATGAGCTCAAAAAATGCTTGAGAATAAGAAATGTGTATGTGTATGTATGTATATATAATATATATATATACACGTACATGTGTATATATATATAGTCTCCAACTACCATGATGTAAGGTATAGAACATCTGGAGCACCTAAAAAAGTATTCTTATATTTCACTGCAGTCAATCCTGACATGTCTTTTCCCAGACTACCTTTCTTTCTACTTTCTTTCACAATGATTAATTTTACCTTTCTAAAAAATGTGTATAATTGCAACCACACAGTATGTGTGTATTTATTTGTTTTTTGATCTGACTGCTTTCACTTCTATAATGTTTTTAAAGTTCATCTATGTTGTTGCACCAACATGAATATTTAGTAACAAATATTTCATAATGCTCCATTTCTGTAATAAAATGATCTATAGATATGTCCTTAATTTAATGTAGAAATAAAAGTAATTTATATAACTAGATTCATATGTATCATGACATGTTAATATATAGCCATATTTAATACTATGAATTAACCAGATACCTGTGCCTATGATAGAAATGATTAATGGATCCCTTCATCTCTATAGAGCATCTCTGTTTATCCCTGGCAATATTGTCTTACAACCTAGTTTTTTTACATTAATTGTAGCTATACCAGTTTTCTTTTTATTGAAGTTCACATGGTATATATTTTTCATTATTTTACTTTTAAATTACCTGTGCCTTTATATTACATATGTTTTTATTTAGTGTGACTATTGATACAGTTAACATCTTGCTACTGGTTTTCTCTTTGCCCCATCTGTTCTTTATTCCTTATTTTTCCTTTTTACATGTCTTCTTTTTAAAAAAGATTCTTTTTTGTTTTTGTTTTTTAGGTTTTAAATTGAGATGTTTGTTTGTTTTTCATGATTCTAATTCATTTCCATTTTTGGCTTATAAACTATAAGTTGTTTTTTTTTTTTATTGGTAGCCTTAAGGTTTGTTGTTTATATTTAACATCATATCATTTCAAGTGATATACTTTACTCCATTGAACTCCTTAGATCTGAAATTATAGTTTTCATCAAATTTGGATAATCATGGGCCATTTTTTCTTTAGTGAATGTTTTATTGCCCCTTCCTCTATCCTATCCTGTGGGGGGATTCAATTACCCATAGGTCACATCCCTGAAATTGCCCTGCAGGTCACTGACACTCTTAATTTTTAATTTTTTTTCTCTCTTTGTTTAATTTAGTAGTTTCTTTTACTATATCATCATTTCCTATTTTTTCTTCTGAAATTTCCTATTTGGCTTTAATATATTCAATGCATTTTTCTTCTTAGTTATTGAAGTTTTTGTCTCTCAGTTTTATTTTGGGTCTTTAAAAAATATTTTCAGTATTTCCAACTTTACTTTTTAACATATTGAGTATGTTGTAATAATGCCTTAATATCTTTATCTACTAAAGTTAACATGTGTGTTATTTCTTAACTTTGATTGATTGACTTTTCTCCTAAATTTAAGTAATTTTGGTGCTTCTTCCTATACCTGATAATCTTTGATTAGGCTGTGAATTTCACCTTGCTAGGAACTAGGAAGCTAGATACTTTTATATTCTTATAAATATTCTTGAGTTTTGTTCTGGGACGCAGTTAATTTACTTGGAATCATTAGAATGTTTTCATGTCCTGCTTTTATGATTTATTTGGCAGAAGACAATCAGTGTTTAATCTTGACCTAATTATTTCTTACTACTGAAGCAAGACTTTTCCGTGCACTCTACCCAATGCCAAATGAATTATGAGATTTTTCCCATCTGGCTGGAGAAAATAGGCACATCCACTATATTTAAGTGTCAGGTATGTTTCTTTAATCCTTTTGGATTTTTTAAATTTATTTATTTGTTTGTTTATTTATTTATTTATTACAACAAGTAGTTTTCTCACAGGCATGTGCTAATGATTCTCTGCTGGAAATTAGAGGAAGATCCTCTACAGATTTTTGGTGTTCTCTATGAGCTTTCCAATCTCTGGTAATCTGTCTAGTTTTCTGTAGTTACCTTGTTTTCCCAGAATCCTAAACTCTATCTCCTTTTTTTAAAAAGATTTTATTTATTTGTGAGAAAGCAGAGAGTTAATGAGAACCAGAGAGAGAGCATGAGTGTGGGATGGGGGTCAGGGGGACAGAGTGAAGCAGACTCTCACCAAGTGGTAGCTTGATGAACCAAAGGCAGGCACTTAGCCACTGGGCCACCCAGATGCCCCTAAACTCTAGCTTATAAATTCTGGAGAGTCTGCCTATATCTTCATGTGTTCACCTCCTATGGTGCAACCTGGAAATGTCTCAAAGCAGTACTCTGGGCCAATCATAGGACTAACCTTATTTGTTTTCTGTCTCTCTGGGATGTCTCTCCCTTTTTGCATGATGTCTAGATCTTGACAACTGTTTCATAAATTTGGTTTTGTTTTTCTGGTTGTTTCTGATGTCAGAGAAATTGCAGTTCAAGTAAATACCAGTGTAGCTGGAAGCAGAAGTCTGGTTTGGTTTTAAGAATATTTTTCACTGGGTAGAGAGTCCTAGGTTGACAGTTACTTTCTTTCAGCTTTTTATAATATATGTTTCTAGCTCCTGAAATTGCATTCTTTCTTTTCTTTAAAATACTCTCTATACCCAATTGGGGCTCAAATTCACAACCCTGAGATTAAGACTTGCCTGCTCCACCAACTGAGCCAGCCAGGTACCCTGCAATTGCTCTATTTCTTGAGAAGTTAATTATCACTTCAATTTATTTTTTTTTTTCCTCTGCAGATATGTCTTTTTCTTTTCTAGCCTCTTTGAAGATGTTCTTCGTTTTTACATTTTAGCACTAATAACCTCTCTAAATATGATTTTCCTTATACTTCTTAAGTTTGTAGTAATTCTTGATTTTATAATTTGCTGTCATTTGTGTTTTTGAAGACTCTAAGCCATCATCTCTTCAAATATTTCTTTTTCAATCGTTCTCTTTTTTGCTTTTTAAAAACAGATTGTCAGTATGTTATGCTAGGAGTTGTATTGCCTACATCTCTCTCAATTTTTTTTCGTTTTCTAACTTGCCTTTTTGTCCTTTGTTTTGCATACTATTTCTTATCTGTATTTCAGTTGCAAATATTCTTTTTTTTATGTATAATCTACATTAGACCCATCTATTAGATGAATAAATTCACCTATAAATTTTTTAAATTTAGAATTTTCACTTAATCTTTAAAATAGTTCCCATTTAACTGTGAAAACTGTCTCTCTTGTCTGTTTTATTTATTTATTTTTTAAAAGATTTTATTTATTTATTTGTCAGAGAGAGAGGGAGAGAGAGCAAGCAAGCACAGGCAGAGGCAGAGGGAGAAGCAGGCTCCCTGCTGAGCAAGGAGTCTGATGTGGGACTCCATCCCAGGACGCTGGGATCATGACCTGAGCTGAAGGCAGCTGCTTAACCAACTGAGCCACTCAGGCGTCCCTCTCTTGTCTTTTTTATTTCTTCTAACATATAATTTTTGGGACTCCATACCTGATAAGTCCATCTTCTATCTATTCTTGCTATCCAATTAGGATATCTCATCTCTTTGTATGCTGACAGTGATATTATAAAGATATGAGGCCTTGGATAGTGTTATCTATTTATAGAATGCATTTTTGTGACTATAAAGTAGTTAGGGTTACTTGCAACCCAAAATCACCTTTATCCAATCAGGGCTTAAAGGATTTTGAAGGTAGGCATCAATCCTTATAATGTATTACTTGTGAACTGATACAAATCTATCTTTTTAACTCCCATATCCTTGATTTCATGCCTACACACAATTTTTAGTACATCTGAATGATGTTGTCTGACCAATTCCCCATCTCCCGTCTTTGGCACCTATCTCTCCATTTACCTGAAATGTCATCGCCCACTCCTAGAAACATCATGCTCATTTTTTTATGTCACAGATTAAATGTCAACTACTCTGTAATACCTTCCTTCTCCCCCATTGTCTGAGCAAATAGCTTATTTCCCTCGATTCTCATAGCCTTTTTAGCAAAATTGTCTGGCTAGTACTTTCACATCCTGTTATTAGGTATCTCTTGTCCCTTTATAATATAGGCTGTTTGAGGAAAGAATTAGGTCAAAGTTGTAATTGTAATAGGGGACCAAAACCTCAAAATCATCATGTCTCCAATGTTTAATACATTACCTGGAATATAGTAGGCTGCCTAATAACGGTTGCTGAATTGCGATCCTGGGGTTTCAGTGCTGTATTCTTCAGTACATTTCACGCCTTGTAGCATTCTCTGGAAATATGCTTCTGTGATCTCTGACCAAATCTAACTGGAACACTTCTGTATTAAAGGACTGTGGATCCCAAGGCGGTGATTTCAGCATGCTTCCACTCTTATGCCAAATCTAACCATATGCTGTCAAAAGCATTGCCCTAGGGCTAAAGTCAGATCCAGAAAAATTAAGTGTTTCCATGAATTTAGGCTAATTCTCAGTAGTTACTCTTGTTCCAATTCCTGCTGTAAATGATTTTTTTTTAAATACAGCAAAGTAGGTTAAAATGTCTTTTCATATAGTACAAATTGAAAAAAAAAATCCCTTATAAAAGCAGGAGCATGTGTAGATTTTGAGCTCAAATTTCAGTGGTTTTTCAAGATGCCAAAAGGGATCTAAGAAGTTGAGTAGGTGGTAAGATAGGTGGATTGAAAGAAGAAATGTGAATATTAAAAATTAGACTGATTCCTTTGGGTCAAGATTCAAACCAGATGATGAGAGGGAATATGGGAAATTGACAATAGATTGCACATTAAAATCATCTTAAATGTAATAATTTAACAATATTATTAGAAACCTCATGTGCTTTGAGGAGACAATTGTATTTTAATTTTTGAATATCAGAAAGTGGAAAAGGATCATCAACAACTGAGACAACTAATTAACTCTGTTTTACCTGTTTTCCAAATGCTCATGATTTATAGCAGGAGCACACTGAATGGGTAGATAATTCTCTAATACAATTAATCATTGTGCATTCTCTGTATTAACTGGACATCTTTATGTATTTTAAGTTTTTTATTTTATGCATATGTAGATTATTTTTTGCTTGTTTTATCCTCCATATAATAACAAATATTTGATATTTGGAAAATTCCAGACTCTTGGCTGATATTGTCAATATTTTCGAGGGATATGGATATTATAAATAGTATGTGTAATAGATTTGAAGATCGGTACTGTTAAGAAAGCGTACTTAGATCAATCCATATGAAAATAATTCCATATTGTTCAGACTAGATACATGGGGATCATTTATTTGGACTGAGAAGTATAAACCGTAGAGCTTCACAAACTTTCTCAAGTCTCATTGTGAAAACTAAAAAGTGACAGAAATGTACTCTTAATCATCTAAAGTTTTCTCATGACAGGAGGAAGAAGTTCTGAGAAAATTACTGGAGTCAAAGAACCTATGTTGTCTAGTGGAAGACAAAAGTATTCAAAACAAATTTAGGACTTCTGGGGAAGATGGCAGAGTAAGAGGACCTTAAGCTCACCCTCATGCACTGGTGGAAATGCAAACTAGAGCAGTCACTGTGAAAAACAGTATGGAGGTGCCTCAAAAAATTAAATCTAGAATTACCGTACGGTCCAGTAATTCCACTACTGGGTATTTACCCAAAGAATACAAAAACACTAAATCAAAAAGATGCACTTACTGCTATGTTTATTGAAGCATTATTTATAATAGCCAAATTATGGCAGCAGCCCACGTGTCCATCGATAGACAAATGGTTAAAGATGCTGTATATATACACAGTATTCCATTATATGGATGCACCACAGTTTAATTATCATTCACCTACTAAAAGACACCTTGGTTTCTTCAAAGTCTGGATAATTATAAATAACGCTACTATCAACATTCATGTTCAGGTTTTTGTGTGGAAATAAGTTGTCAACTTATTTGGGTATATCTATCAGGAAACATGGTTTCTGTGTTGCCTAACAAGACTATGCTTAGCTTTGTGAGAAACTGCCAAAGTGACTTTATCATTGTACCAGCAGTAAATGAGAATTCCTTTTGCTCCACATCTTCATCAGCATTTGATATTGTCAGTGTTTTGTATTTTAAACATTCTAATAGGTGTGTAGTAGTCTTTCATGGTCCTTTTAGTTTGTGTTTCCCTGTGGATATATGTGGACCTCCTCTTCAAATGTTTATTTGTCATTCCTATATCTTCTTTGGTGAGGTGTCTGTTCAGACCTGTAGCCCAATTTTAACTGGGTTATTTTCTTACTGGTGAGTTTTAAGTGGTTTTTTTTTGGTTGTTGTTGTTATTGTTGTTGTTTGTTAGTTTGTTATTTTCCTATTTGAGATATAAATTCTTTATCAGGTGTGTCTTTTGTAAGTATCTTTTCCCAATCTGTGACTTGTCTTTTCATTATCTCAAAAGTGTCATTTGCAGAGCAGAAGTATGCAATTTAAATAAAGTCCTATTTACCATTTTTTTCTTTTATTGTTTGCACTTTGGTGTCGTATTCTAAAAAATCATTACTAAAACTAATGTTATTTAGATTTTCTCTTATGTTATTTTTTATTATGTTATGTTAGTCACCATATAGTATGTCATTAGTTCTTGATGTCGTGTTCCAAGATTCATGTTTACATATAACATCCAATGCTCTATTCTCCTATGTTATTTTTTAGAAATTTTATGGTCTGTGTTTTATATTCAGGTCTATGATCCATTTTGACTTGATTTTTATAAAAGGTGTAAGGTCTGTGTCTCGATTCATTTAATTTCGCATGAAGTTTCTGACACCAGATTGAAAGCTCATATATTACACCATCATATGTCATTATAGTTCTATCATTATATCATTTAGCGAGAAGTCTGTAAAGGACCCATCACTAACTCAACTGAAATCTGTAATAAGGCTTAGATCATCCAGGAATAGTACTTATTCAAATATCAGCTTAATGACCTTGGATATTTCCTTTCCAAAGTGGGATATCATTATCTATCTCAAAACAAGCAAACAAAAAAATACACACATACGTACACATATGTCCAAACAAAAGTGACCGTCACCACTTCATGGTTCTGTTTATCACAGAGATCCTGCATGAACGTCTAATTAGCGCATTAAAATGACTGCAGTGTCGGGACGCCTGGGTGGCTCAGTGGGTTAAGCGGCTGCCTTCAGCTCAGGTCATCATCCCAACATCCTGGGACTGAGTCCCACATCAGGCTCCTTGCTCGGCAGGGAGCCTGCTCCTTCCTCTGCCTCTGCCTGCCTCTCTGCCTGTGCTCTCTCTCTCTCTCTCTCTCTCTAACTAATAAATAAATAAAATCTTAAAAAAAAAAATTAAAATGACTGCAGTGTTATACCAAATAATCAAAAGGAGAGTTAAAATTTGAAGTGTTCAGTGTATCTTGGATATGCCTGCTGAAAACAAACCCTTTCTACATCTACTAAAAAATGGTATGGGAGGGGACATTTAATGATCACCAGCAAAAAGAAACTAGGTTTCAATGAAGAATATAGTTTGTTGGTAGCTCCTCTTGTTAACATACTTTTACAATGGATAATAGGACTTTAAAATTAAGGTTTTCATTTTTAATAATTGATATGTATCCTACAAATAAGTGAGATTTTAATCTGTGTTTAATCTCAAACATATTGAATAATTAATCTAGAATTTAATGTATAATATAAAGGTATTTTATAGTCTTTATAGTGCTTTGTCATATAACTTGTGTTTGGTGTGTTTGTATGTATTTAATTGTCATGTATCTGTAAAATTACTAACATGTTTTTGTATTTTAGATTTTTTTATTTCTTTTAAAAAGGGAGGCTCAATATATCATGATTTTGAGACCAAAAAGTGGAAAAATAAAATAAAAATTGAACCCATGTTCTTTCTTAAACATGGGGACTGTGTTCAGGTAATAGGATTTTTCTTCTTCTATTACACTGTATAAATAATGTGCTACATATTAGAAGTATATTAGCAACCAAAAGCTATTTTGTAAAAGAAGTGTCATTTATTAGGAAAGAAAACTAGGAAAAATTCAGATATGAAAATAATTTTTATTTAGATATTGTTAGTCATTACTTATAAATTTGGCTGTAAAATATTTACACTGTTCGGTTTCTTGAGATTCACCATATGTTCATGTTACTTACATTTAAACATATTTACTCTTAAGGGATGAGCATCCTGTAAAATGCCAAAGAACAAAAGATATCCTGGTTAGCTGTCAATCCCAGATTGGTCTGGTTTTACTTTGACATTGCTCTGAACACCCCATTTATGAGCCAGCTTCCCTATCGTGGCTCTTATCCATTATCTTTTCTTCCCTGAGTCTACAAATTACATTAAGGTGAGTAAGGCATGCAGCCAGCATGTAGTCCTCCTAAAGTTTATAATATACTGTGGTTCTGTTCATTCTTTGATTTTGCTCTCTGTATTGGTTATTTTGCCATTTGGGATGCTGACCATGTTCAGATAAACTACAATTTTGGATAACATGTGACCTGTGACTCCATATTACATCACTATCTGCTAAGACACTTGTATCTTCAAGGTAATAGGCTCAACTCGTAGAACATCTTGCACTGTGATTTGAGTCCTCTTCAAAACTGTTTCTGAGTCCCAACCCAAACTGGTTGTCTTATGAGCTACTTTACAAATGGTTCAACACAGCATACTGAAATGGCATTATATCTATTACCTACAAATACCCTAGAGGCCCAATAAATGTAGTAACCCTTTATTAGCCATAGGTATCACATTGTTTATCTTTTGCTCTGAAGGGATAATTAAAAAAATCATTGTGGTATAATTTTTGTATCACGATATTAACATTTGAAACATACATTCAATGATTTTTAAGTTAGTTTACTAAATTCTGAAACCATTATCATAGTTTTCATTATAGTTATCATCCCTTTTCATCATGAAGGGATATCTTAATATGACTTAAACACTGCATTTGTAGAAACTCTACTGAGATGGAAGTCTAGATTTGGTAAGGTATATTTCATTTTTTGTCATACACGCGGTATATGAAGATTTTTTGCTACCTCCTCTTCACTAGGTTCATTTAGCATGAGATCATCCATGAAGCCAAGATGTCCTGTAAAATAATAAAACAATCAGATTTGGGCTTCCTGGATGACTCAGTCAGTTAACTGTCTGGCTTTCAGCTCAGGTCATGATCTCAGGGTCTTGAGATTGAGCCCCATGTTGAGCTCCACATTCAGCAGGGAGTCTGCTTGAGATCTTCTCCCTCCTGCTCTGCCTCTCTCTCCTCACTCTTGCTCTCTAAAATGATTAAATAAAATCTTTAAAAAACAACAAAAAACAATCAGATTCACTCCAGTCTGGATGGCGACATAGAAAGAATTGATGTGGTGCTATGTAACACAGGGAGATGTTCCTGCTGTCCAAACTGCTTCTGGTAGTCTGTGTTAATGACATAAAGGAAACAGCATTGCCAGATCATTAGCTGCAAACCATGTGCTAGGGCTATGCTGATTTGCTCGATAAAAGAGACAAAATCTGGAAAGCAGCTGTAATTGGAGTCACCACCTGTTTAGATAATCCAATGCTATTCACCAAAGCTGTCCAATTTCTGCATAGGCCAAATAAGTGATCTCAGTAAGTGTGAGGGAGGACTAAATAGCTGGCTTCTTTCATGTCTTTGGTGCAATGCTTGGGTATGCAATGTGGCCTTAGATTCCTATTTTCCTCTGGATAGCCAATTCTAGGCCACCTATAATACTCTGAAACTCCAGTTATGGGTTTCAGGATTTCTGTCTGGGCACAGTTTCAAATTGAGTGTTTGTTTACTGCTCACTTCATTCTTATTTTGATTCAATGTTTTTTCTCTTCATCTTTCTTCTTCCCCCCTCCTCTTTCCTCTCTTTGTTTTTTCCTTCTTTGCAGATTCCTTCTCTGTCTCTACCTTTTTCTTACCTACTTCCTCTTTTTTTGTAACATTGTCTTCACTTTCCTGTCACAATACATGTACAATTGTGCTATAGAGTACCCATATTCTAATTGTATTGCAAATGGAGATATTTTTTATGATATCTAGTCCAGTATCCTGCCAGAGGCAATACTGGAAACAATGCAGTCATTACTCATTAGACTAGAATAGAGTAGATGATTAAAGAATCACAGGAACAAATTTGAGCATGGTGATATTCTCTGAAACTTTCCAAGTTTTCTTTCAATTTGAAACAACTTCATAACAACAGTTTCTTAGGTTCTAAATTTCCCTGTCTCCATCATTTATCTAGACATCAATTTAGGAACTTTTTTTTAAGGTTTTATTTATTTATTTGAGAGAGAGAGCAAGCACAAGCGGGGAGAGAGTCTGAGGGAGAGAGAAAGGGAGAAGGAGACTCTCTGCTGAATATGGTGTCCAATGAAGGGCTCAATCCCAGTACCCTGGGATCATGATCTGAGCTGAAAACAGACACTTAACTGACTGATCTACCCAGGTGCCTTAGGGTATATCCTTATTTTATTTTTATGTATTTATTTTTTTTTAAGTAGGCCCACACCCATTGTGAAGCCCAAGGCAGGATTTGAACTCATGACCCCATGATCAAGACTCGAACTGAGATCAAGAGCAGATGCTTAACTGAATAAGCCACCAATGTGCCCCAGGAACATGTTTTTAAATCTCTCTTTATACTTCACTTAAAATGGCTTTTATTTATCTGATTTTCCCTGTATGTAAAGACTTTATATATAAAATAAAATTAATATATCAGTCTCTGATTTCCAAAAGAGAAAGTATTCTTGGATTTTGTCTTTTGTCTCCATGACTTGGACCTTTCTGAAAATTCAAATCTCTTGTAGGAAGTTGAATTTACCTTATCCAAACTCTCATGACACTGTCATTAGCTATGAGCAACAGTCATCCTTATTTTTTTTTGATCAGTATTATAGAGGCATAATTTTACATTTAGCAAAACTTACCAATTTCAAGTATACAATTCGATGAGTTTGATAAATGTATACAGTTGTATAAACACCATGGCAATCATTATGTAAAACATTATCTTCACTCTATGAAATTCCCTCATGCTCATTTATCATAACGTTTCTCTCCACATATTCAGCTCCTGACCATTGTTTTTCTTTCTTCTACTATAGGCTTATCATTTTAAAACTTTTATATAAGTGAAGTTGCACAATATATAATTTTGTGTATTCAGCACAAAAGATTATTTTAAGTTGGTACATATATCAGCAGCTTGTTCCTTTTTATTGACAAGTAATATGCTATTAAATACAAATATCTGACCACAAATTGATAGACATTTGAACGATTCCAATTTTTGGCTATTATAAAGCTACTATGCACAATAAAGTGCAAATTTTTGTGTGAGCATATGTATTCCTTTCTATTGAAAGGATTTTTAAGATTGCTGGGTGAAAATATGTTTAGCTTTATAAGAAAATGCCATACTGTTTTCCAAAGTGGCTGTACCACTTTGAATTCTCATCAGACATGTATTAAAAAATGAGGAGTAAATAATAGAGAGCTAATGCACAATATAATGAATATAGGCAATAATATTATACCATAATTATTTAATATAAGTATCCCTACATTGGCCATCATTTTACAATACATAAATGTATTGAAGTAACCTGCTGTACATCTTGAATTTATATAATGTTACATGTCAGATTTATTCAATTAAAAAAGAAGAAATGTATAAGAGTTTAAATAGCTTCAAACCATGGCTAAAATAGTATTGTTAAGTTTTTGTCTTTTTGTTTTGTTTTCTTTTATAGTCACTACAGTAGGTATGAAGTAAGTAGCTCAGTATGGTTTTAATATTTATGCTTCTAATGACAAATTATTTTAAGCATATTTTACATGTTTATTGACTTTTGGTTTATCTTGGATATAGTGTGTATGAAATTATTTTGTCATACCACCATTAGTGTTGTGATAATTCTTTTTTTGTCGTACTTCTTTACATAACTAGTAGGAGTAATTTATCTCTATGCTTGCAAGTATTTTCTCTCAATTTGCAGTTCCTCCTTTCATTTTCTTAATATCGTCTTTTAAGAAAAAAACTTTTTTGTTTTGGTGAAGTTCAATTTTCTTTTGGTTTTATAATTTTTTTTTTAAAGATTTTTATTTATTTATTTGTCAGAGAAAGAGAGAGAGCGAGAGCAAGCACAGGCAGACAGAGAGGCAGGCAGAGGCAGAGGGAGAAGCAGGCTCCCTGCCAGGCAAGGAGCCTGATGTGGGACTCAGTCCCAGGATGTTGGGATCATGACCTGAGCCGAAGGCAGCCGCTCAACCAACTGAGCCACCCAGGCGTCCCTGGTTTTATAATTTCTGTGTACAGTCTACGAAATTGTTTCCCAAACCCAAGATCCCAAAGATTTTCTTCTCATTTTCTTTCAGAAGTTTTTAAATTGTAAGTCTTACTTTAGGTGTCTGATTAATTTTGAAATATACTTTATTGCTTATGTATATTGAAGTTTTTCAACATTATAAGCTTGAAAGACAATTTTCTCCTTTTGAAATCACGTCTTTCTTTAAATCAATTGATTGTTTATGTGCATCTATTTTTGAACTTTTTTTTTACTTTGATGTCTATTGTTAGGCCAGTACACTGCTGTCTAACTTTATGGCAACACTCTAATATGAATGAGTTTTAGCTTAGTGGGGGCTTAGTGAAGGAATTTAGAATGGCATCCTGGGGAAAAATGTGAAATTTTTAATCAGACAGACAGTGGTTTCACAACTCAGCTTTATCAATTTTCAGCTGCATTATCTGGATTGTAGCTTCTTTTCCCTGAATATTTGTTTCTCATTGTAAGATTGTTACACTGGATAAACAACATTTAATTATATCCGGTGCCTGATAAATAGAAAATGGTTCATAAATGCTAGGTTTCTTGATTCTTTGTTCAAGATATTTTAACAGAAAAAAGATTAGCTACTGTGTTTGTAGTAGATAGTAACACCTATGTTATGCATTCATGAACAAAACAAATAGAGATAACTTCTTCAGCTGCACATGTACTTCAACTTGCTACAATAATTTCTACCCTATTTTGAGAAAAGCAGACATTTTTTACTCATGCTTAATTGCAATGTATTAAAAAAATTAGAAACATAATTTACTGTCTTTTCAGATGACACATCTTTCTAAGGAATTATTTATTATTTAAGTCATAATACATTGTATACAAAATATAGTAACAATGTTCTTTTCATTACAATGAATAAAATGGATGTTTTTTCAGCATTTTAATATGTTTACATTAGAGACTAGTGGCCTAATTTAGAAAACATTTGCTATTTTGTTCTTTACATAAATCACAAACTAATTTATGCATTCTAGTTTATGCTGCTAAAGCTCATTTCATGAATATTGGGAAGACATTTAACTTACAAAAAAGCATTAAGTATTTGAATGGATGTTTCTGAAGCATGGTGGAGAATGAAAATTGGAAGGAAGTCTGGGTTTTAGAATTCAGTAAAGCATTGTTTATATTTGCTCTGTAACTTCATGACACAAAATGCTAGTATAGTTATAAAAGTCATTCTAACCTCTGTCCCCCTTAATTCTTAAGACCTCATATATTAATGGGTTCATAGATTTTGTATGAAATATCTAATGTTACCGTTTGACTCTGGCTATTCACTACCTGAGTATTTTGTAAATGTAAATGGTGAAAGCTAACTTTCCCTGAATTATTAAATGCTATATGTTGCTATCCAAAGACAATTCAATGCAGAGGTAGTTTATTTGAGTAGTTTAAACCATTTGATTCTTCTAATATGTAGGATATCTTGAGCCTACCATTTTTCGGAAGCCTACCGAACAGCAGAGTATTTACAAAAATCCTTGTATCATTTCTGAGTTTTTGGTGCATCTATGTCCCATGCTTATATGGAACAGCATAATTATAAACTAATGATTATATTTTTATAATTATTAATGTAATTCTATTTTATTTATATGCTTTATTATTTCCCAAATTTGTTCTTCTCAGATATAGTTGGGAGGCACCCAAGTATTCAACTCTCTGTAGTATGATATTTATGCTGAGAAATTTATTTGATTCAATTTTTTAAAATGTATGACTTATAGACGGCATAGAATAAACTATAATTGTTTATTTGTTTTTCAAATATTTTCCCAGCAATTGTGGAAACTAACACACTTTTTCTGAAACATTTTCAGTTTATGACTATTTCTGTTGCTTTGCATCCTTTCCATCACTTACTAATATCAATTTTTAAAATGGGAACTATTATTTGATACATGTAGATGTATCTTATAAGCATTTCAATTAGAATTTATCTAATTATTAAAAATTTTAATTATATATCTATGTATTTATTTACTGTTTATGTATTTTCTTGGTTAAATATCAGTCATTTTTTATGGCAAAATCTTCTTTTTATTGAGTTTTAAGTGTTTTTCTTCTTCTGGATGTCATTTACTTACCTGTTTATATTTGTAAATATAATTTCATTGTTGTGTTTGGATCTTTGATTCCTTAAGGTTATCTTTTAAAAGCCAAAAAAAAAAAATGAAAATTGGTGGAGTTCAGTTCATCTTTGTTTCAAATTATAGCGTATTCTCTTGGCACCTCATTTTAATCTTTTCTAACTCAGTATCAAAACAGTGGCTTATTTTTCCCCAAGTGTTCTTCTGAATTTTTAAAAAAGACTTTTATTTATTTATTTATTTGAGAGAGAACAAGCATGATCAGAGGAAGGGGCAGAGGGAGAAGGAGAGAACCTCAAGCGGACTCCACACTGACTGCAGAGCCTGATAGGGGCTCAGACTCACAACCTAGAGTTCATGACCTGAGCCAAAATCAAGAGTAATCACTTAACCAGCTGAGCCCCCAGGCACCCCTCTGCTGCAACTTTTAAAGTCCACCATGTATACATTTCTTTTCCTTAGTTATTTCCAGCATCACTTGTTGAAAAATGACCTTTTTTCTATTGAATGACTTTGGCACTTCTGGTAAAAATCATTTTTTTTTTTAAAGATTTTATTTATTTATTTCAGAGAGAGAGCATGAGATGGGAGAAGGTCATAGGGAGAAGCAGACTCCCCGTGGAGCTGGGAGCCTGATGCGGGACTCCGGGATCATGACCTGAGCTGAAGGCAGTTGTTTAACCAACTGAGCCACCCAGGCATCCCTGGTAAAAATCATTTGACTTAATAGGTATATGTTAATTTTTCAACTCTCTATTTTGTCCCACTCCTCTGTATATTTATCCTCTTTGAATCCCACACTGTTTTAATGACTATACTTTCAATAAAATCTTTTAATAAACTTTTAATAAAAACTTTTTTAAAATTATTTTTTACTTTTAATAAAAACTTTTAATAAATCATCTAACTATATACTTCTTTTTATGTTAATTTTTAGCTATTCTAGTTCCTTTATATTTGCATATATGTCTCAGAAAATATTTTATAATTTCTACAAAAGTATAATTCAATTTTAATCAGAATTTAGTTAAATCTTTATCAATTCCTGGAGAGTTGAAATCTTAACACTGTACAGTCTTTTAGTCCTTTAATATAGCATATCACTTCATTTATAGCTATATGTTTTTTACTCTTGCAAAGTTTTGCAGATTCAACAGTGTCTTGCCCATACTTGGGTCAATTTATCCACATATTATAATATTTTATGCTATTATAAATGATATAGTTTTCAAGTGCTTATTGCTGGTATAGGCAAATATATTGATTTTCTATATTGACCTTATTATATTCATGAATTAGGTCTAATAGCTCTTTTGTAGATTTTTCAGAGTTGCCTGCATACACAGTGAAGTCATCTATAAATAAAGACATTATACTTCTCTTTTTACTTGTATGACTTTTATATCTTTTTGTAGCTTTAATTGCACTAGCTGGGGGCTACATTATAATTGTTAATTATAATTATGATTATATAATTATTGAGTAGAATAGACATCTTTGTATCCCTTATAATTATTAATATATAATTATAATTATATAATTGTTAAGTAGAGAATAGGCATCTTTGTCTTATTCCAGATTTTACAGAAAAATTAGTATGTCACCATTGAATGTGATGCTAATTGTAGGTTTTTCATAAATGCCTATGTTAGTTTGCTAAGGCTGGTATAAGAAAGTACCACTTCCTGAATAGTTTAAATGATAGAAATTTACTTTCTCACAGTTTTGGAGGGTAAAAAACTCCAAGAGCTCAGTGTCCGCATGGTCATCTCCTTCTGGGGGTCACTGAGGAAAAATATGTTCCAGACTTTCTCCATGGTTTATATATGGCTATATTTACCCTGTGTCATCTCACTGTGGTTTCTCTGCACAGTTCTCTGTGTCCACCTTTCCTTTCCTTATTAGGACACAAGTCAGTTTAGGCACACCTCAATTACCTCATTTCAACTTAATTACCTCTATAAAGACCCTATCTCTAAATATAGAGAATGCACCTCACATTCTGAGGCACTAGGGGTTGGGACTTCAACACATGAGGTAGTTTTTATTTATTTATTTATTTTTGACGGGGGGAGGAAGATAACTGTCAAGGTATAGCCAGTGGAAATTTAAGGAACTGGAAAAATGCTCAGAATAAAGCATTCAGTATAAAAATTGAGACTGGAAATTGTATATACAGCATGACCCGAATTTTGTGATATAATTGTGTACTTTCTTTAAGAAAATATACAAAATATTGACCACCACCACCCCAGATTAAGTTTTTTTAACATTTTTTTCATTCTACATTTTTATATTTTTTAACACAAACTGTGCCTTGTGAGATTAAAACATAACACATTATAGTCAGGCCTTTCATGAAAATATGGCTCCTTTATTTTCCGTATAATTAATATAACATAGCACTCGCTTTCCCACTGTCAGTGGAATTGCTTAGAAAAGTAAACCTGTCCACTGGGGTACTCCTTTTCTTCTTGTTGGAAGACACACTTACAGAATAAAACAATAAAAATGTCGACCATTTGAGCACTTTCTGTGCCACCCAGGCACCCCTTTTCTTGCTTAGCTTTATTTAGTTTTGGTATCTATAAAATGAGGTACAAAATGTCCCTTACTAATAAAAAGAATCGATACTATTTCTTTCCTGTATGTTTGATAGATTTATACCACTGCTATTATGTTGCCTTGGAATTTTTGAGAAAAGTATTTCAACTATAATTCAATTTTATTAATCCATAATGGACACTTTAGGTTACCTATATTGTCTATAATGAGCTATAGTAGTTTTATTGTGTGTCAAAAAAGGACAAGTAAATCAAGTTGTTGTGGAAGAAAAGAAAAGTCTGCCCCTGTAGGCCTGAAGGCATTTTGAAAGAAGGAGATGCAAGCTGGAGAAATAGTTGTTGAGATATTTTCGTCCTTTCTTCTTCAGGCCAAATTTTCACATATCAAAAAATGTTAAAAGGAAACCAGAGAACTGGTCACTTTGGATTAAAAATAATATCCTATGTACAAATCACCCATAATTTTTGTCTAGCCATTAAAATGTGAGCAGATATTTATTTTTATTTATATTTTAGTCCTTCTAAAATATAACTCCTCTTACTATCAGTGACTTATATGGTCATAAGAAACCAGTATCTTCAAGAGTCCTAGTATCAAATCTTTAGCATCTATCACTGCCCATGAAGCAGTTGTTCTCATCTAGCTATAGATGAGCTACATTTGATCACATTTCTGTAGCTGTGAATGCAGAGGTGGTAGAAGGTACCACACTGATGTAGTGTGGTGGCTGGGGATTCAGATGGGAGTCAAACTCAAGTTCTAGAGCTTGCCTGCTGTGAGACCTTAGGCAAGTTATTTGGCTCTCTGCTTTGGTATCTTTACCTGTACGATATTGATGGTGAGTATATCATGGGGTTCTTATGAGGAAGAAATGATTCAATTTATGTCAAGTTTTTGGAACAGTACCTGAAGCATAGGAGACCCACTCTTATCGTTATAAATATGTGCCCTCTCTAAAACATAAGATGTGGCTGTTTCTGATTATTTCCACTATTACTTTGTGTTTCCATTGGCATTCTTTGGAGACATAAAATTCCTTGGAAGGTTTCCCAGTGTGCTCCGTTCAAACATCGATATTGAGTTTCTACCCCTAAAGTTATTATCAAGGATGTTCTGCTTTGATTGGCTAAACCTTAAAAACTGCTTCATTTAAATTAAAGTGAGCATAATAAGTTAAAGAACAAAGAAATCAAAGCTAGTAAATAGGCCAATAGTGTGTATAAAAATGTGCCATAAAATTAAAATTTGTCTCCTCCTGCATACACTTATACACTTGATTCAGAAGAAACATGGCAAATTATTTCCCCATCTTTGCACATGCACACACACACACACAAACACATGTTTACACACATACACTAATTAATTATGTAACTATATATAAAGCTTTATCTTGCTATCTCTCTAATATATAATCTATATAACTAATTATGTGACATGTACATAACTACATGTACATGTACATTTTTCTCTTTATACATGTACACAGGTATTTCACCAATTAAGTACCAGTTCATTTGCCAGACTAAGAATGTTTACTAAAAATTTTCATGGGGCGTCTGGGTGGCTTAGTCAGTTAAGCATCTGCCTTCTGCTCATGTCATGATCCAGGGTCCTGGGATTGAGCCCCATGCTGTGGGGCTCAGTGGGGAGTCTGCTTCTCCCTCTGCCTACCACTCCCCCTGCTTTTGCTCTCTCTCTCTCTGTCAAATAAATAAAATCTTAAGAAAAATTAAAATTCTCTATACTTCCTATTGCTTTTACAAATGGAAACTATCTTCCAAGTTTGTCTCCTTTGCTAAAAGGAGCCACACAAATAAGTAAGCCTCACATTTCCAAATTATCTTAAGCCAAAGAATAGTTACAACACATATCATGAAAGATAAGTGACTTGCTGGTAACCATTCTATTCTTCATGCCAGTCTGAAATTATCTCAGCAGGTAGACCTTATATTGATAAAGAGTTTTGAGAAAATACCTTATCATTAATATTTGTACTCAAAAAGCAGACAATACTCAATACCTTAAAGGAAAATAAAGAAGGTGGCACTTTTAATTCTGGAATATTTAGAATTAAATACAAACATAAATTATATATTTTAAATCAATTGAAACCCCATTTTTTGAGTTAAATATGTCAGGGCCCATTAAATTTTACAATTTATAATAATGATAGGAATAACAAAAGCATTTAGCCACCCAAAGAGGATGTATACACAAATGTCAGGTAGTTCATACTATGTATCAGATAATCTCTATACTAAGAGAAATGCAGTATGCTTTAGGAGACAAATAATATGGACATTACCCCTTAAAGAATATGTGTGGCTACACATAATCAAGGGCTGAATTACAATTCTGGTTATCTGTTATATTTGAAAATTAGCAATATAAATACAATATTTTCTCAGTATTTTTTTCATGAAGATGTTACCTACTAATACCTCCAATATTTATGAGTACAAAGATAATGTATGTCAAAACCAAATCAGTTTTCTGAATGACATGGAATATTATGGCAGGCTTTTTTAAAATACACTAATGTTTAGATTGATGATTAAGGTTTATTTCTAGAATAGTCAAGGAGTCTTTGGCTATTTGTGAAATTGTTATCTAACATCTCTGGTAAATAAAGTAAAATTATACTTTCCTGTATGCTTCCTAATTTACTTTCAAATGTAGGCTTTTCATGGGAAGCAAAATAGAGTAGATATCAACATATATATTTCTTCTACCCTAGTTGTCATTTTCTTTAGACATTGTTTTTCTTGAATTCATTTGAATTATTTTCTACAAGAAGGTTTCAGGTTAGATCTAAAAAAAAATACAGATAAATTATTAAAAGTGTAAAGTTGATTTTCAAAATTACACGCAGTAAAACCTAGACATATTGTACTCAAAACTTTAGAAAATCAAAGATAAAGAAAAAAATGAAAGAAGAAAAATTAGAACCACCTTCTGAATGAAGAGGCAAAGATAAGATTTATGTCTGACCTCTCCTCAGAAATCATGCAAACAAGAAGAGTTGAGTGAAATATTTAAAGGATTGAGAGAAGAAAAACACCAACCTAGAATTCTGTGCCTGTGAAATTATTCTTCAAAACCAAAAGAGAAATAAAGACTTTCTCAGAAAAATCAATCAATCAATCAATCAAGAAATTTTTTGCTGGTACATTTACCTTGAAAAAAATGTTAAAATAATTTATTTAAAGAGAAAGAAAATTATGTAAGTCATACACTAGAAGAAATAAGTGAAAGTAAGATAGAAACTTTATCTTATTAATTAATCCAACAGTTAACAATGTTTATTATAATAATAGTTCGATTGTATTCAGTTATGTATATTTATGCACATGTTTATGCTTGTATATAAGTGAAATGAATGATAGTAATAATGCAAGGGGCAGGAGGGAGAAATTAGGAATATTTTATTATTATAAGTAATTTGCACTACCCATGATGCAGCATAGGTTATTTAAAAGTGAACTTGGATTAGCTGTAAATGTATATTGCAAACTCTAGGACAAATACTAAAAACAGACAAACAAACAACTTTAAGTGATTCAGGATTAATAGTTATCAAGGAACATTCAAAAAATAACTTGAACTCTGCTGATATGTGCATAAGTCGGTTTAAAGACAACTATCACATGATCTCCCTGATATGAGGAAGTGGAGATGCAACGGGGGTGGGAGTTAAGGTGGTAGGAAAAGTAAAAATGAAACAAGATGGGATCAGGAGGGAGACAAACCAAAAGAGACTCTTAATGTCATAAAACAAACTGAGGGGGGTGGGGGGGAGAGGAGTTGGGAGAGGGTGGTGGGGTTACATTATATGTTTAAATAAAGCTTAAAAAAAAATTCTTTCTCTTAAACCCATTAATTCCATTTCTAGGAATGTATCCAAGAAAAACTTCAAAATTTTAGAGAAGAGTTTATGAACAAAAGGTGCACATGCCTTTTTATAATGAAAAAAAGTAAAAATTCCTTCTCGATGAGAACAACTCTGGCCACCACATCTTCCTTCAGCCTCATTGTAACCAGTGCCATTTTTTCCAGGGTATTTATCACCACCTAACATACTTTTTCTAATTTATTCATTTGCTATGTTTATTATTCATCAGCGATCTCCTACTATGGGAATAAAAGTTGTATGTGTGCAGAGTTTTTGTTTTATTTTTCTTTTATTTCTACCTTCAAAGATCGTGCTGTTATTACATATTTAACATCTAGAAATAATATTATTAAAATATAGGCTAAATGTGGCTTGATTTATATAATAGTTTATAAGATAATGTATCTCAGCATTAGATATTTAAGGAATTGTATAGAGAGGCTGAAATATCTTAGCATATAGATTTGAACCAGGGAAGAAAGGAAAGGCATATAATGTAAAATGATATGTTATACCACAGTAGTATACAGTGAAGGTTCAGAACTTTAAAAAAAAATACACAGGTACACAATTTATAAGGTTACTGACTTCCCCAAGTCACCAGCACCTTTGGCTGGACTATTTGTCACAGTGGTCCCCAATTGATTTCCCTGTTTGCACATTCACCGGTATAGTCTATTCTCCACAAGGCAGCCAGAAGGCTTCTACAGTCTGTGTCATTTTTCTTCTCAGAACTCTCCAATAACTTCCTATATTATTCAAGACAAAAATCAGAAGCTCTTAACATTATTTACATAGGATCTGAAACATCTCCCACCCAATTCTGTGATCGAATCACATCACAACAAAAAGTTTTCTCTGACTTTTGTATGTAAAATAATAAACTCCCCCCTAGCCCAAAGAAAACTCAAAGTCCCCTTTAACCTGCTTTATTTTTCATCACTGGAATTGCTACTACCTGATACATACTGTGATATAAATACATATGCCTTGGATATATACATTAAATACAAGTGCATACACACATACATGTATATGTAGCTATGCACACATGTATCACATATATAAATATACAAACATACCTAATAAAACTGTATATTTTATACCCCAGTATACTTTTATATATGCATATCATATATTTAATATCTGTATTTCACTACCTGTTGTGTATGTGTATGCACTAGTGCCTGTGTACCATTTGTTTTCCCTCAGTCTTTTGTCATGAAAATGTAATGTCCATGGAAGAATACATTTAGTGTTTTTGGCTTAACACTGCATTTCTTTATCTAGTAGAAGGCATTGCATGTGAATATAAATTAATGAGTATTTCTTTGATTAATGAGTACTAAATAAGTCATTGAATTAATGCATTTTTGGTGTTCTTTCTTCCTGCTTTATAATAAGGAAGATGTGATGACGGATACCTGTATATTATCTGGAAAACATTGCAAACCTAGGTACTTACATCTATATATATCTATTTACCCATTGACTTAACCAATTTGCTGTTCTACCGATCTGTTTGTATAGTTCTGACCTATCTTTACACTATGTTCTTCAGTGCCTCTCTCTGAAGTGATTTTCTCTGCAATTGCTTTTGTTCCTTTAAGTTCTCTGCTCAGCTCTGAGCAACTACAAAACTTCCTAAGAAAAAAGGAAGTTAAAGAGATCACTGCGGCGTTCTAATTTTAACTAATTCTAATAAACTCTATTCATGTATCAGGGGTGGCAAAAGGAGAGGTTAAACAATTCTGTACAGATTATTTCACACACCTCAAGGGAGACTGACTTTATATGATTTTAAGTGGCTAATTCCTCTTGGCCAGTTTTGACAGGATTAGATCTGACTGAGAATCTCTCTTAACACGATTATGTGATTATTTGAGATTTTGCTTTTATTGTTCTTCTTCTTTCATCTTTTCAGTTGGGAATGGGAATGTAGCCTTTTGCAAATCTGAGGACACCAGGCTTTGAGATGTATATATTTTAGGACATACTTATAAAGGTGAATAGTGATTCTCACATCTGGTCTGTCTAATCAAGTATGTGTGTTTCCTAGTCTGTACAAACTAGGCTTAGAGAAAGTGATCATGTAAAAAATATGACTGGGGGCGCCTGGGTGGCCTTCGGCTCAGGTCATGGTCTCAGGGTCCTGGGATCAAGCCCCGCATTAGGCTCTCTGCTCAGCGGGGAGCCTGCTTCCCCCTCTCTCTCTGCCTGCCTCTCTGCCTACTTGTGATCTCTCTCTCTCTCTGTCAAATAAATAAATTTTTAAAAATCTTAAAAAAATAAAAATAAATAAAATAAAAAATATGAATGAAATTTTTATGGTCTGGAAAAAGTACCTTCTTTTTACAAATCAGATCCATGTGTTCAGAATGGCAAGTTTCTTGATTAGCACATCCCAAGCAAACAGTCCCAGGCAATGTTATTCTTAATTTAATTTGCCAAGTCCTTCATTTACTTTCCCAATATCATGCTTTCTTAAAGAACTAAAAAAAGAACTTTTGTAGTTTTATGAGAATTATGGAGAGATTATTTTTCATTCCTATGAGTTTTAAAAACCATTTTGGAATACCTTTACACCAGGGATAGTCTCTTAAAAAGTTAAGTAGAATTCTCACATTAGACTTGATTATGCTAATGGCCACTTGTAATTTAGAACCTTGTGTATGTCTATAAAATTAGCAAATGTATGAATGAGTATTGCAACCAAAGTAAAATACCTGAGTTTCCAAAGGGCCTCTTTCATATCCAAGCAAAGAACTGTGGCCTTCAGTGAAATAGTTCTCCTAAGAAATACATTATTTTTGTTCATTATCTTATTATTATTTTTTTTTTTGTAATTCATTCAAGTGAATATTTGCTTGGGGGGTATGTCAACTAGAACTAAGCTATTTCTGTTAATCAAGTAGTTCATCAGCAATTTTGATTTGGAACTTCTTTGATAAACAGCTCTACTCTTGGAGAACTCTATTTGTTCCTGAGTCAAAAATTAAAGGGAATGTTGGTCAAGTAGAGAATAGTGAGACAGAGTACATATAAGTGTATTCATCTTTTAGAAATGAAAACAATTTTACTAGGCAATGAGTGAACCAGAGTGTACCAAATGTTCTAATATATTTTGTTTCAGAATATTTGAATATTTTTCAGTCTTAATTGTGTGCCAGACATATAAGTAATAATGTGGCAACAAAAATTACATTTTCTAGAGTTATTTATCATCATTCAATAAGACTGAGAGGTTGGATGCAGCAACTGATAGTGAGATGATGAGAGTTGTCAACACAGAGAATTTATTGATGTAACTGCAAAGATTGGGGAGATATATTAAGGGGGGAAAAAGACTAATCCTGGTCAAAAAAGAATTATAGGAACATCTGTAGGAGACAGAGGGATGAAATAGATGGCAGAATCATGTAAGAAAGACAGTGAATGGGTTCACCTGGGTGGCTCAGTCAGTTAAGTGGCTGCCTTTGGATCAGGTCATGATCCCAGGATTCTGGGATCAAGCCCCACATCAGGCACTCTTCTCAGCAGAGAGCCTGCTTCTCCCTCACCTTCTGCTTGCTGCTCTGTCTACTTATGCTCTCTCTGTGTCTCTCTGTCAAATGAATAAATAAAGTCTCTATAAAAACATTAAATGTATAGTTATAAAGTTTAAGGATAATTCGGTAAACTGAGTAACCCAACTAAAGGTTTTCTGGAAAGTGCAGATCAGGAAAATATATTTTCCAAGTTAGTAGACAGACATATCACCCCAAAATTGTAAAAATTTATACTCCATTCTCAGATTTTGATTCATCATTAAAGGGACAAAGAAATTTAGACCAAAAAAAAAAAAAAATGTGACTGCTGGAGGGGCAAGATGGCAGAGAAGTAGGAGACCCTGTTTCAACTGGTCCCCTATAGTGACCTAATTATCTAACAGAACACTCTGAACACCATGAAATCAGCCTGAGATGTAGGATTATACACTTCTGGAACTGTCCAGGGGCAGAAGACTCCCATGGAGAGATAAAGTGGAGTGGGAAGGATCAGACTGATATCGAAGGATAAACAGAAGTGGGGGAGCCACCAGAACTGACCCATTGGAAAATAATACCCCAAATACGAGAGTGCCCTGTGATTGGGGACCAGCATTAATTTGGAGTCAGGTTAAAAGCACTCAAAAAGAGCAAAAGCTCTTAAGGGGCAACTGGTAGAATCGGGTGGTCACGGGCCACATGTAAGCCCATGGACCCAGGATGGCCACCACCAGTGATCACCTGTGCCATAGAGACTGCAGTGGTGGAACCTTCAGTTCCTGGTCCCTGAGACTCTCACGTTCTGCTGCTTGAACCAGCGCTTAGCTAGCGCGCATGAGGGATTCAGATGTGTGCACCAGGCAGTGGGTTCTAGAACCACAGCCTTTTATGCTCTGCATGTACTGCATGACCAGGGTCTGAACCCTGCCCCCTACCCATGCCTGAGAGAGGTCCGTGCGGGTGCTAGCCCATGGTCTCTAGGACTGGAAGAGTCTGAACACTTCCAGTCCAGACTTAAAAAACTCAGTGCACTATCTCTGGTTGGGATCTCTCCCAGGTGGGCATCAACCTGCGGAACCCTGAGGTCTAGACCCCAGACAGCAGTCCCGGCAAAGGCAGCCACTGGAATCAGGCTCCCTGGACCAATATCACTCGCAGTTTTAGTGGCATGGGGGTGCAGAGATAAGTGGGCACTTTGGATGACACCTGAGATGGTGACTGGGGACATGCACTGCCTGTGAGAGGTTGCACCGGTTCAGCAGAGTTTACAGAGGGGGAGTCTCTGTGCTCTGGACCACCCAGAGGGGAGCAGACTGAGGCATCTCTCTGAGGCAGGGGTTTGGGTGCAGTTTGCTTTCCACTAAACCTTCAAAAAACCACAAAATGCAGCCAAAGAACAAAAACCTCCAGGGAACAAAAGCCTGAAAAAAAACCAGTTTCCACAGAGCCCAGCCCCTTGATCTGGAGCAGGAGGTCTCTAGCCAAGCAAGACTGACTGAAAAACAATGGGGCAGGCCCTTCCCCCAGAAAGCCACCCAAATCAATGAGAAGACAACCAACACAGGGCCCCATAAAAATGTAAAACCCCAATATCAGGGGAAAATAAGATATTAAGCTCCTGGTATTATCCTAATATCTGTATATTTCATAGATACAACTTTTATTTTTAATTTGTTCTCACTATTCTTGTTATTTTGAATTTTTTAAACTACTTACCATTATACTGAGAGGTTCAATACAACATATTCCATAATAACCTTTTAACTTGAATTTTTTTCATACATATACCTGTATTTTTCTTTTGCTTTTTCTATATATAGGCTTCAAGGTAATCCTCTTTCCCTAATCAATACTACCCCTATAATAAACCAGTTTTAATCTCCCTTTAGCTCCAGAAAGTTGAGTCGTTTAACAAAGATATCAAGATACACCCAGGAAGAATCAAAATAACTTTCCTCGCCCACATCGAGGATTATAACCATGCTCCCATCTTTTTCTTCTGTCAGTGTTCCTGTGTATTTGTTTTGGTGCTGGTATTGTATAAATCTCATCCTTGGGGTTCACCTTGCCTGGGTTCTATTTCTTTAGAATCAGCTAGAGTAAGGAGGCAGAAGGTAGAATTAGTGGTCTAGAGGAAAAACTGATAGAGAAAAAGGATCAGGAGAAAGCCTGGAAGAAACATCTTAGAAGCTATGAAAACAGAATTAGGGAAATAAATGATACCATGAAACATTCCAATGTCAGAGTTATTGGGATCCCTAATGGGGAGGAGAAAGAAAGAAGACTAGAAGATAGAGTTGAATAAATTATTTATGAAAATTTTCCCAATCTGTGGAATGGAACCAGTATTCATGTCCTAGAGGCAGAAAGATCACCCCCTAAGACCAATGAATCTAAAAAGACCTTGAGACACTTGGTTGTGAGACTGATGGATCATAATTTTAGACAAGAGCTCATGAGGGCAGCTAGGAGGAAGATATTACTTACATACAGAGGAAGATCCATCAGAATAATATCAGACCTGTCCACAGGCACCTGGTAAGCCAGAAAGGGCTGGCAAGACATATTCAGGGCACTAAATGAGAAGAACATACAACCAAGAATACTTTATCCAGCAAGGTTGACATTCAAAATGGATGGTGAGATAAAGACCTTCCAAGACTGTAAAGGTTTAAAAGAGTATGTGATCACCAAGCTGGCCCTACAAGAAATATTAAGGGGGGGGGTTCTATAAAAGAAGAAAGAACCCAAAAGTGACATAGAACAGAAATTTACAGAGACAATCTATAGAAACAAGGACTTCACAGGCAACATGCTGTCAATAAAAATATATCTTTCAGTATTTATTCTCAACGTGAATGGCCTAAATGCTCCCATAAAACGACACAGGATTGCAGATTGCATAAAACAATAGGATCTGTCCATATGCTGTCTACAAGAGAACCATTTGGAATCTAAAGATACATCCAGACTGAAAGTGAAGGAATGGAGAAGCATCTTTCATGCCAATGGGCCTCAAAAGAAAGTTGGCTAGTGATTCTCATATTAGATAAATTTGATTTTAAACTAAAGACTGTAGTCAGAGATACAGAAGGACACTACATCATTCCTAAAGGGTCTATCCACCAATAAGATCTAACAATTGTAGATATTTATGCCCCTAATACGGGAGCAGCCAACTACATAAGACAACTGTTAATCAAGATAAATAGTCATATTGATATAAATACATTAATAGTAGGGGATCTTAACACACCACTCTCAGTAATAGACAGTGATCCAAGCAGAAAATCAATAAAGAAACAAGAGCATTGAATGACACATTGGACCAGATGGACCTTATAGATATATACAGAACATTCCACCCTAAAACAACAGAATACTCATTCTTCTCCAGTGCACATGGAACTTTCTCCAGAGTAGGCCACATATTGAGTCACAAATCAGGGCTCAACCCATACCAAAAGATTTAGATTATTCCCTGAATATTCTCAGACCACAATGCTTTGATACTGGAACTCAACAACAAGAAAATGTTTGGAAGGAATTAAAACATTTGGAAGCTAAAGACCACTCTGTTTAAGAATGTTTGAATCAACCAAGAAATCAAAGAACTTAAACAATTCATGGAAAAAAATGAGAATGAAGACACATTGGTATAAAACCTATGAGATACAGCAAAGGCAGTCCTAAGAAGGAAATACATAGCCATCCAAACCTCCCTAAAAAAAAAAAAAAAA
>ML095613.1:0-16903 GCA_003697995.1 Taxidea taxus jeffersonii
AAAAAAAAAAAAAAAAAAAAGGTTGAGCCTAACACAGGGCTCAATCTCATGACCCAGAGATCATTACCTGAGCTGAAACCAAGAACCAACTGCTTAACTATTGTATCTCTTATGAACCACGTATATCTTGGGGCACCTGGGTGGCTCACTTGGTTAAGCGTCTGCCTTCAGCTCAGGTCATGATGCCAGGGTCCCGGGATGGAGTCCCAGGTCTGGCTCCCTGCTCAGTGGAGGGTTAGCTTCTCCCTCCCCTTCTGCCCCACTTGTGTACAAGCTTTCCCTCTTTCAAAATCAAATTTATAAAAACCACATATATCTTTACAATTTTTTAAATAATTTTTATTACCGGGGTGCCTGGATGGCTCATTCATCAGGCTCTCTCTCAGCAGGGAGCCTGCTTCCTCTTTTCTCTCTGCCTGCCTCTCTGCCTACTTGTGATCTCTGTCTGTCAAATAAATAAATCTTTAAAAAAATAAATAATTTCTATTACCTGGCTAAGCATTTACATTTACTGTGATCACTAATATAATTGTACTTATTTGTATCGTCTTTGCTTATTTTTTTTTTAACTTCCCTCTCTCCCTAAGTACTCTTTTCCTTCCTTCTCTTGCAGTGATCAAATTTTCTTTATTCCTCCAGTGTTTGAAAAATTATATATTCCTGGATAGGGGGAGGGTGATGCGTAGGTGATGGGGATCAGGGAGGGCACCTGTCATGGTGAGCACCAGGTGATGTATGGAAGTGTTGAACCACTGTATTATACACCAAAACTAATACTGTAAAAAAAAAAAAAAAAAAAAAGGGTTACACTTGCAAAAAAAAATTTAAGGTTATATATTCCCTTCACGTTCAAGCATTATATAGAAATTCTTGATTTAAATATATAATACCTCTCTCTTAACGTGATAAAGGCCTAAGAATGCTTTAACCCAGTTTCCATTCTTCTACCATGTTATTTCACAGTATTTAATTTTATCTTTTTTAAACTTGCCCAAAATTAGTCTTTATTATTATTACTATTTGTTCCCTACTCCATCTTTTAATTATCCCATTCTTTTCATTTTAAATTCCATTGGCACTAAATAAGCAATATTTACTTACTTTTCTGCTCCCTTAATTATCAGCTTTTTATACCAAATAATCTGCAGTTACAATTACTGCCTTGATCACCGTTTCTGATCCGTATTCTCTTATCACTACTTTGTACTTAACACTTTTGGTTATGAGCTTTCAAACAGAACTGACATTTTAAAAATGTACAAAATTAGTATTATCTGGACCAAAGTAAATCTAGGAATTATTTTTCAGTCAATAATTATTTGAAGATAATTCCTGGAATGTACAATTATATTCTCTGTATACACAAAATCATACCTGCAAAAGGACCCTTTCAAAACATAGCTGTTTTCTTCCTTGCTTTTAAGATTTAAATAATATTTAGTAGCAAATATATTTGACAAATAACTAATGAAAAAATTGTTTCCTTGCACAGATATAGGGAAAGGAATTAGTTTGACACCCTATTGCCTCAAACTGAAGAATAATTAGGAGTTTGACATATTTAACACTGAATGATTTTTTTAAAAAGATTTTTTATTTATTCATTTGACACAGAGAGAGAGAGATTACAAATAGGCAGAGAGGCAGGCAGAGAGAGAGAGAGAGAGAGGGTGGGGAAGCAGGCCCCCTGCTGAGCAGAGAGCCCTGTTCGGGGCTGATCCCAGGACCCTGAGATCATGACCTGAGCCGAAGGCAGAGGCTTAACCCACTGAGCCACCCAGGTGCCCCCACTGAATGATTTCTAACAAGTGAAATCAATTTAAAAAGCAAATCAGGGGCACCTGGGCGGCTCAATCAGTTAAGCGTCTGACTTGCGCTCAGGTCATGATCCCAGGGTCCTGGGATGGAGCCCCTTGCTCTCTGCTGGCTCCCTGCTCAGCAGCGGGGAGTCTGTTTGTCCCTCTCCCTCTACCCCTCTCCCCACTCATGCTCATGATCCCATCTCTCTCAAATAAATAATCTTTAAAAAAATAAAAATAGGGGCGCCTGGGTGGCTCAGTGGGTTAAGCCGCTGCCTTTGGCTCAGGTCATGATCCCAGGGTCCTGGGATCGAGTTCCGCATCGGGCTCTCTGCTTAGCAGGGAGCCTGCTTCTCCCCTCCCCTCTCTGCCTGACTCTCTGCCGACTTGTGTAATCTCTGTCTGTCAAATAAATAAATAAAATCTTTAAAAAATAAAAAAAATAAAAATAAATAAAAATAAAAAGCAAATCAGAAACAGTTCAGAGCTTGTACCAGCGGACACTGAAAAATGCCTCATAAACATCTGCATATATCTACAGGAAATGGGGAGACAGCATAAATTTTAGAAAACACTAGTCTAGCTCGTTCATTTTTTTATGGTAAAATATGCATTAAGTGGCTTATTTGTTTTTAGAGTGGTTAGGTGACCTCAGAAAGATGAGATACTAAATAGATTAAGGATCTACAACTGTGAAGTCTAGCTGTTGGGGCAGGATGGGCGGAGGTGGGGGCTAGGAGTGCCAGCCTGCAAGTGCAGACTCGCGGGATTTCCCAGCCGGATTGTACCTGGAGAACTCTGGTTAGCCACAAGCATAAAGAGGACAAATACCAGAGCTTCTCACCAACTACCCCCAAAATAAATACCACTAAAAGCTGAAACACCTTTTTTTTTTTTAAATCATTAAAATGTTGGAGAGGAAAGTCCAACACTGCAAATTTGCTTTAATAAGACTGTTCTTTTGCTCCGGAGGGAAGGCAAGTCTGGATCAATGGCTGGGTCATTAGGATGGCTCAGAGCCTGCTGGAAGTATTTTATCAACAAGGACTTCACGGTACCTTTCATGTGCCAGGAACACTGCTTAACACAAAAGGAACAAAACTGATGAGGCCTCTGTGCTTAAGGATCTCACTGCATCAATGGGGAGACAGAATTACGTTTATAGACTGAAAAGCAATTAGTAGTTGTACAAGGCCTTCAGGAAAGGGAGTAACATGGCGCGCAGTGGGGAGGTGAGGACATGTGGCCTAGGTATTTGTGGCCTATATTAAAGTCATAACACCACCAATAGCACTGTTTACTGATTGCCTACTGGATGCCAGGCAACGTACTAGGCACTAATTTTTTCTTCACAATACCTCCGTGGAGGTAGGTGTTATTGTCCCCATTTTACAGATGAGGCCATGGACTTAAGAGAGGTTGAGTAAATGCTACTATGTCATTGAAGGCAAAGCTGGGTACACAAACACAGGTGTGACCCAAGAACCAAGCTTCATCAGCTCTCCTTACAGACCCTTCCCTCATAGTGAGGCAGGGAAAAACCTTTCAACTTCAATTTTAAAACAGTCTGTAGACGTGATTATAATACATACTCCAATCAAGAAGGCAAAAATTAACCACCATTTGCCTGCCTAATTCTTTAATTCTCAACTTAATGTCATCTCTTCCAGGACTCCATCCCTGCTCCCCAAACTGGGTTAAGCTCCCCAAGTAAGGACCACAGTCCTTCATGTGCAATTTTAAAAGCCAATAAGTCCTGAAAATCTAAAGTGTTTTCATAAGTTTGCAGCAAGTTTGGTGACAAAAGGGTGACCTGAACTGACATGAAGCTTTTCTAAGTCTTTACTTTTCTTACTCAGTGTGAATATTCACATTCGGATGTGTGAAAAATGTGTTTGATTAAGGGATGCTGCCCACTGCAGTTATTACAGAATACATACGTATATTACACCTTTCTAAAATCCAAACATTTCTGCTTTGCAAACCACATCTGGCCCCAAAGAGCTCAAACAAAAGACTCCGGAACTATACCCTACAAATAAATCTCATTGCACTACAAGCATTTATTCTTCTTTGTAAGCCCAGCTCCTGACAGAGTGTCTTGCATATAATAGGTACACAATAAATATTTCATGAATGAGGAAATAAGACTGAGAAATTGGCTAAGAAGGGAAAATGGTCAGTGGCTTGGGAATGACAATGGTTCTCCACTTGTAGGCTGAGCCTCTAACTATGGAATGCCACTTCTTTCTCGGACAGGGAGGTCCTATTAATAGTTGCTGCTGATTGAGGGAAAGGGACAGAGCTGCTGTCTTCATTAGGAATAAAAATAGTCCAGTGGTCTTACATGATGGGCCCACATAGAACTTTAGCCCAGTAATACAGAACAGCAGGCATATTCATACCTCAGACCACATGGGTAGCCTCATAGGTCCCCCTTGAACTTGGGGACAGAAGACCTGCATTTCGCTCTGACCCTGCTACATGCGCTCACGTTTTTGGCCTGTAGTTTCCTCATCTGTAAAGTATAACCAGAGTAATCCCTAACGGCCCTCGCACGTGGGTCTCTAACAAGGTAACTCATGGGAGGGGCAAGAACAGTTGCCCCACACTCTGGAGGAGCAGGATGCAAACCTCAGGAGGTTCTTCACTCCAGTCTACCGCCCTGGCAGTCCTGAGTTCACCCTCCCCGTCGTTCTGTACATCCTATACACACCTCCTCTCTCACCGACCCCCCAAAACAGACAATGCAAAAAGACGCATTTTTGTACCCAGGACACCGTGGGGGGGGTCTCAGAACCCAAACAAATTGGAATTGTGTGAAAAGCGGCCGCACAGCCCTTCGGTCCCCTGAAAGAGAATGGGGTGGCATGGGGGTGGGGGTAATCACTGGCCGGCAAGCATCGGATTTAAAAAAGAAAACCTTCTAAATGCGACGTCTCAGGACCGGGACAGGATTGGGTAGGGGAATGAGTGCCACGAGAGGGCTGCTCGGGTGGTCTTTCCTTACCTGGTAGCACAAGATGGTTTGCTGGACCAGCCGCGCGTAGCCATCCAAGCGGACCCCGGAATTGCTCCTGCTCCTCATCTCCGCGTGCTGCCGGGGCCGCAGCGCCCGACGGGCCGTGCAGAGGTGGGACGCCCGAAACTGCTGCCGCCGAGCGGGCCTGGTTCCCAAACACTACAGCCTGGGTTAGTTCTCGGGACAGTGCCGGGCGGTGGGCGGTCGATACTTTTTAAAATGAAAGGACCAAAGTATGATTGGAAAGCAAGCCAACCAGAGTTTCGCTCCTCTGCAAAGCGCGGGGGCGGTGATGAGGGCTGGCGCTAAGGCGGACCCTCCCCGGACCAGGCCGGCCGCACTCTCCACACCCGCTGGTCCCGGACAGCCCCGCGGAAGACGCGGGGAAGACGCGGGTTCTAGACGTGAAACAACGAGGACCCCGGCTGGCCTTTTACGTCTTCGAGCGGCCTGGAGGCGGCCCCGGGGCGGGCCGCCAGCGCTAGCCTACCCGCCGGCCGCAACCCACTTGCCGCCCCGCCCCTGGCCCCGCCTCCGCCGCGGAACTCAACCCTCAGAGTCGCGGCTCGAAGGGGAAAGAAAAGGGGGTGGCCCACAGGAGTAGCGGACTACTTTGTTCCGGGCGGGAACCAAATTGTCTCCCTGAGCCCCTTACCTCCCCGCCGGCCGTCGACCCCAAGGGAGGCTAGGGAAACAGGCCCTTCCGCGGTGACCACCAAGACTCCCTGGGCCCGCCCCAGGCCCCACCTCTGGGCCCGCCTACGGCTCCGCCCCGCCGCGGAGCGGAACCGCCGGAGCGTGGCCTGAGGAACAAGGTAAGGGGAACGCGCCGCCAGAGGCGCAGAACGCCCCTAATACGGTCGCATGTGGCCCCGCCCTGTCCAGAGATGAGCTCACAGCGGCATCCGCGACCCCGCCTCCCAGCCCCGCCCCCGCAGCGGAGCGGAACCCGCGGAATCAGGGAGATGAAAGGCGGGTTCCAGGGCTCCTCCGCGAGTTGCCGGGAGGCGGGAGAAGTAGGCCCGCCCACCGCGGCCACCTGGGCTGGATCATAATTCTCTATCTGACCGCGTCTCTACCGCAGTCTCCACCACTGAGCGCAAGCCGAGTAGTGTGGCCCCTCAGGGAAGGAAAGGGGGCGCACCCCCTTCCCCCTTTCGCTTCCTGTAGGCCCTGCGCCTGATCACCGCTGTGAAAGTCAGGCCTGCAGTCCACCTCCCACAGGCCTACAACATGAAATTGACATTTTCGCAGCGGCTGATAACCTACAGTTCAGTCTTTGACCCAGTGTTCATTTTCCAACAAAATCTGTTCCACTGGACAGCTCGGCTAATGTATTTTTCAGAAGCCCTCTCTGCTAGTCTCCATGCATTTACTGATCACTTAACCAAATAGGCCACTCCTCCTCTTCACCTATCTGAAGCCTATCCTTTTTTTTTTTAAGAATTTATTTATTGGGGCACCTGGGTGGCTCAGTGGGTTAAAGCCTCTGCCTTCGGCTCGGGTCATGATCCCAGAGTCCTGGGATCGAGCCCCACATCGGGCTCTCTGCTCAGCGGGGAGCCTGCTTCTCCCTCTCTCTCTACCTGCTTCTCTGCCTACTTGTGATCTCTGTCAAATAAATAAATAAAATCTTTAAAAAAAAAAAGAATTTATTTATTTATTTGACAGAATGAGCCAGGGGGAAAGGCAGAGGAAGAGGGAGAAGCGGACTCCTCGCTAAGCAGAGAGCCCCTAGCGGGGGCTCCATCCAGGATTCCTGGGATCATGAGCTGAGCTGAAGGCAGCCGCTTAACCGCCTGAGCAGCCCAGGCACCCCAAAGCCTATCCTTTAAGGGTCAACTCAGTTCCCCCCTTCTAGAAGCCCTCCCTATTCTCTGAATTGCCATCTAATTTCTTTGTAAGAACTTAGGTTTTGGAGTCAGTGCAAATTAAATTCAAATTCTGATTCTGCCATTGACAAGTGTGAGCTTCAGCATTACCACTGCAGCAGTTTGAAATTCATGTTCTCATCTGTAAAATGGGGATAATACCACCTACTTCCAAGGGTGGCTAACATCAAGGGGGATGAATGTAAAGCACTTAGCACCATGCGTAGCTCATGTAAAAGCATTTCATAAATCATAGCTATTTTCATCTATCATTTGACAATGTATTTCCATGTGTTATTTTTGTTTTCAGATGAGGCATGCTTTTGTAACTGGATTCTAAGATACTCATTCAAACAGCCTTTGAAGGGCACCTGGATAGCTTAGTTGGTTTAGGGCTCAGAGCTCAGTGTGAAGTCTGTTTAGGATGGTCTCTCCCTCTCCTCTCCTCCCCCCAACCATAAATAAAAATCTTAAAAATAAAAAAGTCTTAGGGCACCTGGGTAGCTCAGTTGGTTAAGCATCTGCCCTTGGCTCAGGTTGTGATCCCAAGGTCCTGGGATCAGCCCCATGTGGGACCCTCTGCTCGGTGAGGAGCCTTCTCCTCCCTCTCCCTCTGCCTGCTTGTGCTCTCTCAAATAAATTAAAAAAAAAAAAAAAGTATTTGAAATCTCCTGCCATATCTGGAGCAGTGTTGAGCATGCAGTTGTAGCTCAGTGTTGAATGAATGAAAGAAAATCAGTCCTGCTAACTGGGTCCCCTTAACTGAATTCACTTTAGAAATTCCATATCATAGGGGCACCTGGGTGGCTCAGGAGGTTAAGCCTCTGCCTTCAGCTCAGGTCATGGTCCCAGGGTCCTGGGATCGAGCCCTGCATCAGGCTCTCTGCTCAGCGAGGAGCCTGCTTCCCCCTCTCTCTCTGCCTGCCTCTCTGCCTACTTGTGATCTCTGTCAAATAAATAAATAAAATATTTTTAAAAAATTAAAAAAAAACAATATTCCGTATCATAAATCTGTCACTCAACTATAGCACCAAAACCCACATCATGTCACATACTTTTTTCTTACTATTGACTCTTAAATTCTTCAGCAATCCATGTGATGTGCCTCCATGCAGAATTTGTAATAGTCTAGGGGTAAATAAAATTAGACATTAAGTTATCGCCATTGAATCTCTTTTGGACTTGGAGTATGTACTCTTACTAGAATTCATATATTGTGCATCAAAAAGCTGGAATGGGATCATTTCTTCATTACTGTTTTTGTTCACATGGAATGCTTCTTCAAGAGTCCATTCTGCAACCATAGGGGGAAATGACGGACAACCTTTGCTCATTACCTGGCATTTCCATCCAGTATAGAAACACTTTCCATTTATCCCATTCTTAGTAAATTCTTCTATGCACGCATATGCCCCTTTTGATGAATACCTAGCCTACATTGTTAAGCTTTGGTCTATACTTTAATGAATATTATCGTATCAGCTATATTTTTTCCATAAGCTTGAAATTCAAGGATAAAACCAAGAAGGAAAGCTACTACTTTTTAGCTTTTAAATTTCCATGCATATTTTGGACCATAAGCTGTGCTATATAAACATCAATCTTCTTAGTATCCCTATGTCTGTAAGATGCAAAACTTCCATCTCTTGGTTTCTGTATCCATGAACCCTTTCTCTGGCTGTGATCCAATAGACAGAAACCTGTCTCCAAGTCATTCCTCAAATATTTGTCAAGAATCAGATATGGAACGTGATGGGGTAAGTTCTTGTTTCTGAAGCTGATTCATGGTCTTTGTAGACATGAAAGCCCAAAAGTGGACTCTAGGGCCCACACAGGACTTCTCTGACCTCATCCAGAAGTTCTGCCTCATTGTCCTGCCATTGCAGTTCAGGTCTACGAAGTTCCCAGAGAGCCCCATGTCAGCAGACCAAGGTAGAAACTATCCAGGGTTTCTTCTGGAAGGCTCAAATTTTTGACCCTAAAGAAGAGCACCCCATCTTTGATACAAAGGAGAGGGTCCATTCTGAATGAATTTTCTGAAAAGAGCCAATGTACTAAATTTTGTTATTTCTATGACAAATCTTTTCTGACTGGCAATCATCTTCATTGCAGTACTTTAAAGAATGTACTATTTGGGGGCACCTGGTGGCTCAGTGGTTTAAGCCTCTGCCTTCAGCTCAGGTCATGATCTCAGGGTCCTGGGATCGAGCCCCACATTGGGCTCTCTGCTCAGTGGGGAGCCTGTTCCCCCCCCCACCTGCTGCTCTGCCTGCTTGTGATCTCTCTCTCTCTGTCAAATTAATAAATAAAATCTTTTAAAAAAAAAAAAGAATGTACGATTTGTCTCTGTTCCAGATTCCTGTAGCTAGTTTGAGACTAATAGGTAAAGAGTAGAAACACCAGGGAGTTTAAGATTTCTTTTCAGTGAAGAATATACAGACATATTTAAAAGAATATATTTTGGAAGAATGTATTCAATTTTTGTCTGCCCCAACATTTTGATGCTGTACCTAGAGAAAAGAAAAAAAGAATCTACTGACAAGAATTCCGCCCATTCAAGATTATGTTTTTATGTCTACCCAGTGTTTCCTTTTTCCTGTCCTTGAGACTGCAACTGCACCAGTTGAAACTGAGGCACAGACAAACTGAATAGTCCCTAAAATGCCGTTATGGAGAAAAAATGTTAACACACTAGTCTATTCAGAAAACTGTTCATTCAGTAAAGTAGCCCTTTGTCAAAATGGCCTTCAAACTAACCTCCTTTCTAGATGACCTCATTAGATACAACCCAGTATCCCAAAGGAAGCCATTTCGCCATTTTTGCTGAGACTAGTCCTGATGCTGCTCCCTGAAGTTAAGAGTTACTCTGTGGGATTAATGATTGCAGTGTGTTTTGGGGAAAAACTTCTCGAATGTTCTGAGGAAATTCTTCTTCAAATACTGGTCACTGCTGTGACGTGCCTTGCCTGCTCATACTAGCACTTCTGTCTCCTTCATTGGAGTCTCAGACTGTGAGACCAATTTTAAACTCAAAGAAGGCTGTTTCTCAGGAACATTCTCTTTATCTTGCCCCTTATCCATGTGAAGGAAAAAAAGGACAAGAGAATTTGGCAAGAGAATTTGGCTTAAGAACCACAGCCCAAACACAAAACATAAAAGGGAAAATGAGGGGGCATGGACAGAATCTAAAGAACACTGGCCACTGGGCATCCTTTGGCATACACTTCAATTACATCCTCTCCCGGAGATTTGGTCTCTGAGATCTCACACCCAAACCTCAGGCATCTCACCACCTTCCTCAACAACTTAATCTTCAACATCTTTGAGGCAGTGGAGCATCACAGGAGAGACTGCTCAAAGACCTCTTACGGAATCAAGGCCAGCTTCCCCCATCTGTGGCTCCCCGATAATCATCAGCTCCCCCAAAAGCCCCAAATCCTGTCTTCCCCTTCTTGAAATCCTACTGCTCAATGCCAAGGATGCGGAGACATGGAGGGAGGATCCAAATCCGGGGCTGGGAAGGCCAATGGCAACATGTGTTAAAGAGGGAGGCTTGAAAGGCTGTACGGGCAAAATGAAGAAGAGACCTCAGAAACGAATCCCGTGGGGAGCAACCTTGCCCTAGCCTCACAGTCACTGTGTGTCTGCTGTTCGCCAGAAGATGTTCCCGTCGCGTTCCTCTGCGTCAGGCCACTCAACACGCCACGCCACCAGAGCAGGAGATCACGGGCGCCTTCTCTCAGTGAAAGCTTTCAAACTCAACGGACTGAACTACAAATTTATTTTGGCGATCTTAACATTTTTGTCGATTTTGACATAAATACAAGACAATTAAATAAATCAGAGAAGAAATATCGCAAAGGCAAATCAGCACTCACAGAGGTGTATTACATTATTACTGTGGTTAGTTGGGGCTACGACCTTCCCTTGAAATATATGCAAGGGAACCGTAGTGAAAGACCTAACTACGGGGTTTTGCAAGGTTCCTTATCAGGACACACCCGAGGCGTAGCTCAGGCAGCTATAGGCGGGAAGCACGATAAACCCTCCATAACTAGGAGCAATCAGGGTTTGATACATATGGAAACGATAGCATTGCAGGATAGTTCACGCTCCCAACAGCTGCTCCCCCTTGTCACTATACATTCTTCGAGACTTGACACCTTTTAAAAAATAATCATAGCTCTGGCTGGGCCAGAGCGTACCAGTCATGACAACTAAAGTACTATGCAGTTGCCTTTTAAAGAACAGCAATAGGATTTTTTTTTCCCCTCATTTACCTCTCCTTTAAAAAGGAATCCTACTCTCCTCCCCTTGTCTGAAAGGCTCTAGGGATGTGAGAAGTGGCAGTGTACGGATCTCCTCCACATTCACAATTTTCCTGACAGATGGTCTAGATTACGGTTCCATCCCTCTCTGTGGCCAAGGTACTAGGTAAAACATCTTGGTGCAGGTTCCATAATCTGGTGACTAGGGATGAGGTCAGGAGATGGGCACTGGGATTGGCTGCCGCGTTTTGTTGTACACATGGTGCCCTGCACAAGGGTGTACCCAAAAGGATACATGGGGCTAAAATATGGCCCCCACTTTATCTGCCAAACCATGAGCGCTCGGGGCTGTGTCTGCCCAGAAAAGGGGGGCACATTTTTCCAACTTGCTCAAAGGCACTAATGAGCTAACTGTGGCACTGTCTGCGTACGTTTTTTCCAGTCTGGCTGGCACCATTATTTCTTGATTTCAGTGAAGCTTCTGTATCTCACATCCATATAATCTCCAAAAGGAGCTTTAGAATTCACTGAACCAGCAAGGATTTTCTGAATTATCACATTAGACACAATAACACAACCACGATTCTACAAAGAAATTAATTTACACAGTAGAAAATAAATACAAGAAATGTAGAAGATATTTGACATGGGGGTCACTAGAATTTAGCTTATTTACAACAAAGGCATGCACAACTGAACTCACCAACAGGCTGAAGTCAATAGTTGCTTTATCGGACCTTATCATAGATGACCTGGTCTCTTTTAGAATACGGCTAGAAATGAACTACTTTGATTTTAAACGAGTCTTATTCTTACTATATCGTTTAAACCCAACCTTCTTTTAAAATGAAGGTTAAAAACCAGATGGCAAGTGTCTAAAAACCATGGATAATGTCTTGGGTTTCCTCTTCCAATAACCATTGCCCTCAACTAGCATATGTTCCTCCAGAGGTTGCTGAGTATAAAATTAGTTGATTTTCATACATCTCACATTGTGTAAAAGGTAAAATTGGACATTTTCACACTGTCAAGCATCATGCTTTGTTTTTAGAAAAAGGAATCACATTTGCTCAATAAAGTGTAAACTTCCCCGCTTTGAAGTCCTTCTGAGAGCGATACGGCTTTTACCGTTGCACGAATCTTCTTTCTCAGTAAACATGTGCTGTTTTCCAGTGAAATCATGAAGGCACACATCTCCATTCTGAACACTGAAAGAAACACCATTCTTCTCCGTTGAAGCATTCCCTATAGAAGGAAAAACAAGTCTGGTGTCACAAAGTATCCACAGAAAGCAATTTAAAAATAAACCCAGTTAAACATCTCTTTGCTCTGAAGTAGGCACATGTAGTACATGTATTATATAGAAACTAGAGAATGTGTCAGAAACCCATTCTCTATGGAGATTTATTTTTAATGAAATGGTCAAATATGAAGAAAAACAATATATTTGATTGGAAAAGGCCAATTTCCTAACTCTGGTTGATCATATTATCAAGAAGTGGCTTCTGCATAGCATGATCTAATGTAATATTCTGGTCTCCCCCAAAAGATTAAGGTTAACAGAGATCCCATATGTCCCCTTATGAAGTTCTTGATTCCTTAAGATTCCTATAAAATAGGGCACCCAGGTGGCTCAGTTGGTTAAGCAACTGCCTTCAGCTCAGGTCATGATCCCGGAGTCCCAGGATCAAGTCCCGCATCAAGTCCCGCATCGTGCTCCCAGCTCCACGGGGAGTCTGCTTCTCCCTCTTACCTTCTCCTTGCTCATGCTCACTCTCACTGTCTCTCTCTCAAATAAATAAATAAAATCTTAAAAAAAAAAAAGATTCCTATAAAATAAAACTTTGTACCAGAGAAACTGAGAGCAAAAATAGTCATGGGCAAGACAAAATTGGCTCTGGTAGACTAGATCAGCCCCTCTGACTCAATCAGGTCAGGACTGATTCCCACGAGGTAATGACCAATTTATTACAACCTCAGAGTCCAAGCCAGGGTGAAGCTGGTCATTCTACAGACATGGTACTTTTGACCTGGGCCTCCCACACGGCAAGTAGACCCTCGACTGTGTGTGTGCAGGCAGCACGAAACCACAGCTGCTGAGACCCTCCAGCTACCCTCCTGAACATTATCCTACTAGAAGACAAAGTAGAAAACCAAATAATGGGATGCCTGGGTGGTAGAGTCGGTTGAGTGACCGACTCCTGATTTCAGCTCAGGCCGTGATCTCAGGGTCCTGAGATCGAGTCCTGTGTCAGACTCCACACTCAGTGCAATCTGCTTGAGATTCTCTCTCCCTCTGGCTCTGTTCCTTCCACTTGTGTGCTCTCCCTCTCTCTAAAATAAGTAAATAAATCTTAAAAAGAGAAAGCTGAATAAGAAGCCCATTTTTTAGTTCATGCTATAATCATCATAATAATGACTAACAGTGTTGACAAACTGTGTAAGTATTATTACATTACATTACACGTTGAATGCTTTTATTATCCCCATTCCACAGACAATGAAACTAAGGTTTCAGGAATCAAGTGTTTTGTACAAGGTTATGTGTGGCTCCGAACAGATGGAGTCAACAACATGTGACGTTTCTTTCAAAATGTGAGCTTGTGGGCCTCTGCCACCCCCGTGTGCCGAGTGAGATGGCTGCTCACGCACGATCAGATAGGCGGCATTCGCACAAACTAGGTGATGGATACCGTCAACACAGCCCAAATAGGGCGTGTGACCATCTGAGGCCAGCTGTCCTGCTTTAGGCATTTTGGTTTTGAGGACATTTTGGTGCAGGGACAATCTGACCTGGTGAAATAAACCATTAAGCTTCCACCTTCTTTTTCTGGAGTGGCCCATCCCATCCCTCATCCATCGCAGATCCTGCTGTGCAGCCCGAGGAGTCAGGGATGCCCATCTGTTGAGCTTGTCACACAGTATTAAAAACTCGGCCATTCCAGTGGCGAAAAATCTACCCCCGAGGATTCACAATGGCTTACCTCATACTTCTGATTTCTCGGCTTTGAACTTGCTTTTTCCCCCGCTAACTTATCAGCCAGTCTTAATCACTACTGCCTCTGCTCTCTTTACTTACGCTGAGTCATTCCCCATAGAGCCATTTGTCCTAGAACCCAGAGCCCTTACCCTGACAACTGCAGTAAGGAGCTAAGGCCAAATGGTGGGTGTTTTTCATCTTCTACAATAATGGTTCTCAGTGAAAGGGAGGTGGGTGATTTTACCCCCCAGGGGTCATTTCACGATGTCTGAAGACATTTTTGGTTGTCACAACTGGAGGTGAAGGTGCGGGCGCTCCTGGTATCTGGTGGGTGGAAACCAGGGATGTTGCTAAACGTCCCCAACCCCCAGCCGCATGGGATAGGTTCCCCCCCCTCCCAAAACCAGTTACCTAGCTCCAAATGTCAACTGTGCCAAGGTTGAGAAACCTCGACTTAGAGGCATTCTATTGTACTTTTAAAATTCTCTATAAACCAGCAGGACCTCCCATCTTTAGGAGATTAGAAAACTGACAGGTGTATGAACCTTCTCACATATTTATCTAAATTCATCATGAAAATAATTAATATCCTAACACAATGAATAAAGGCAAATTCTCCAGGGAAGGCGAAAGTATACGAGCAGAAATAGACGTTTTTATGAAAATGCAAAAGATGTATTAAGAAGCCAAAGAAGAATGAAGTACATAAGCCTTTATGAGTAATGGACAGCCCCAGTGTATGAAAGAAAGAAAATGTAATGGAAGATTCAGCTAGAAATGTCAGAATTAGTATAAAGGAGGCATTGCAGCAAAAATCTATTCGTATACTGGTGACACACATGGTCCCTGCTACTGGCCACAATTCATCCTGGCAGTGTTTGATACTTTAATGGGGAACTGGGCACTGCCACAAGGCAGCCATGCTGCGGAAAAGAATGGACAAACATGACAAGCAAAAAATAGGAAGGTTTAAAAGTGTTGAAACTATGTACGATTATAGATGTACTATAAAAATCAATATGGTCTTGGGCGCGTGGGTGGCTCAGTGGGTTAAAGCCTCTTCCTTCAGCTTAGGTCATGATCCCAGAGTCCTGGGACCGAGCCCCGCATCTGGCTTTCTGCTCAGCAGGGAGCCTGCTTCCTCCCCTCTCTCTGCCTGCCTCTCTGCCTGCTTGTGATCTCTGTCTGTCAAATAAATAAATAAAATCTTTTAAAAAAATCAATATGGTCTTAACAATTTTCAGTATAGCTTATACAGCAGGAGCACAGCACTGAGCTTTCTGGGCAGTCCTTAAATTAGGGTTTGCAACGTGAAACATTTTAGGTCATCATTAAGTCCCATCATGAAAAACTGAACCTTAAAAAAACTGCTTTTCCGGTATTTGCTCTCAACTGAATACATCTGAGTTAATAAACTTTCTGTTCTGTAAGGGAGCCACATTTCGATCCACTCGTCATAGGTGCTTTTTCTCTTTGCTTAGCAAAAATGCCGCGAAAGGAGAAAACTACTTTAATAAAAGAAACACTGTCTTGAGAAGTACTACGTTGAGGGAGGGATACGTACCGTTCCCACTCGCAAGGCCCGAGCAATCGGTATTCACCAGCAGCGTGGTGGAGTGCGTGGAGTTACTGTTTGACTGTAAGGAATTTGAAGAGCTGGACACTCCTTGGTTTACAGTCTGCTTCTTTAAACCATTAGTAGCAGTTTTACTCCAGTCTACAGCAGAATAAGCATTTCAGAGAAAGAGGGCGGAATGTTGAAGCTCAAATGCAAGAGACAGATCACAGTGGAACTCGTTCTAGCAACTGATCTCACTTCCAGATCTCACTCCCTCTTTGTGACAAGGGAGTCACACACTTCACTGGTTGCTGTGATCAAATGTGTGTTCATGTAAGACTATTTACCTTTTTGTCCTCTAAAGGACCACCTAGTTAAAAGTAAACTATATTCTCTTGAACTAAAGGCCACGCTGATTTGATTGGGTCTATAGATATCCACTGAATTAGGCACTGTCCCAGAGCTGAGGACAGTCTTAAGAAGAACACAAGATTAGGGGCACCTGGGTGGCTCAGTGGGTTAAAGCCTCTGCCTTCATGGGATCGAGCCCCGAGTCCCACTCTCTGCTCAGCAGGGAGCCTTCTCCCCCCTCCTCTCTCTGCCTGCCTGTAATCTGTCAAATAAATAAAATCTTTAAAAAAAGGAAGCCAAGATGGGGCTCCTGCCTGGCTGGCTCAGGGGGTTAAGCATCTGCCTTCAGCTCAGGTCATGATCCCAGGTTTCTGGGACGGAGTCCTGCGTCGGGCTCCCCACTCAGTGCGGAGTCTGCTTCTCCCTCTCCCTGTACAGGTCTCCCTGCATGTGTGCTCTGACTTTCTCTCTCAAATGAATAAATAAAATCTTTAAAAAAAAAAAAAAAAGAACACAAGACCACTGTGTTGTGGCGACAGGTGGCTCTTACATGACTTAACAGGACCAGACTATATGTACTGCCTTTTTCTAAGGGCAGATCTCCTGCAAACAGGCCTCTGTCGTACAGTAAAGGTGGTATTCATATAAAAGGAATTTATGTTTTCAAACAGTACTTCAGTTTTCTTATTTTCTTGAAAAGGAGCCATTTGCTCTGCAACACAGGGCACACCTGAAAATAACTTCAAAATAACCAAGGTATGCTAAAACTCCTACACGGCGTCTGGCCCACTAACAAATTAAGCAACAGACAACCAGGACCTGTGAAAACCACGTTTGAGCCCAAATTTTTTTTTCTTTTTTTTTTTAAAGTAAGAAACTAATATGCTTTATTAAAGAATTATAGAATTCTTTTAATGCTTTTAAGTCCAATTCATTTACATATAGTGCACTATTAGTTTCAGGGGTACGCTATAGTGACTCAGCCCTTCCACACGTGCTGAGAGCTCATCACAGACACGTGCCCTCCAGAGTCCCCACCACCTGTTTCATCCCC